>PVJH01014274.1:0-57435 GCA_004026705.1 Nesogale talazaci
ATTCTAGCCTGTCATTCTGGAGATAGCCCATGAGACCTCTGTATGGGCATGGCCTTCTCCTCTGAGAATTCTGGGAAATGCGAACATTCCATCTTGCAGGCAAGAGACACTGTCTCTGTCAGTTCACTCCCTTGGAGTACTCGACTGGTGAGACTTACTTCCTGGAAGACATCCCTGAGGAAAAGCCAGATGACCCTACCCGGGTGCGACCAGAAACCTGAACCTTGGGAAGCTACATGGAGACTCCTTCTAACGCTGAGATGCTTCTACCCCCACTGATGTTGCACCCACTGGCCTGTGATCTTCCTGCATTCAGCATCATTACATGTGTTTTGTGAGTCTGGAGAGGACTTTATATATTGTTGTCGGATATATGGTCTAATATCAGACTGGGCTGGCTTGGGATATTTTCTTAAGGTACAGTTTGCTCTGTATATGTGTGCTCTTGTACACATATGAGTGTCTCCATGAATTTGTCTTTCTAGTCTACCCAGACCAATACAGGGTCAAATGACCCTTTCATCGGGGTCGCCCGATTCATAACAGTAGCAAAATTATAGTCATGAAGTAGTAATGCAAATAATTTTATACCTGGTATGTGTGTGTGTTTTACCACAACGTGAAGAACTGTATTCAAGGTCAGAGGCATTAGAAAGGTTGAGAACCACTGGCTTAAAGGTTTCTCACATCAAGCTCCATTTCCTGGTATTGAGTTATTCAAGGTTTGTTGTTGTCTTCGTCTTCTGCTTTATTGTCTTGCTTGCTTATGATTGTCTTTCCCCAGCCCTTATCATCATATGTTTACACTACCCAATCCAAAGAGTCAATGTTTGTGTTTTCCATCAAGCCTTGCTTTGAGTCCTCCCAGTTCCAGCTTTCCTGATCTTGAGATTTCAAATCAAAATGTTGTCCCCTTCACGTTTAATCTTACTTCATCGATAGTCTCTGTTACTCCACCAGTTGGGAGTATATGATGCCACTTGGTGAGATAAGCAGTATCCCTAGTTCCAACTATCTTGAGCCTTCCATAAATCTCTTGGCTTAATTTTAAGCGAGCACATGCTCATATTTATCAGTGCCCGCTAAATAAGAATCAAAGGCATTTATCTATCTGCTGGTGGTCTCTGGAGCATTGAAGACTCAGCACTTAAGTACAAAGCACATGTCCTGTGAAGCTCATCTTTCTTCAGGGATTCCGGTGCATTGTCTCAGATAAAAGGTCTCTGAAATCAAACTCCACTTCCTGGTGTCCCGTTATTCAAGATGTGTTGTTGTCATTGACTTCTGCTTTAATATCTAGTTTGCTCTAAGCATTATGTCAGGTATGTCACCGCATTCAACTTGGTGTGACCAGTACCCACAGTGACTCCCCCGTTCAACAAGCAGGGATTTTCAGAGGATCAAATTCTCAGTCCGTTGCAGTTGAAGTCATTTGTTGTTGAGAGTGATTTGTCTAAGTGTGCATTCAGGTTTGTTATGACATGGGAGTCATTGTTTTAATAAGCTGGGGAATGCCAGTCCTCAGGATTTAGCAGGCTGTTTGCAGGTCCACTGTTCTCCCTACCAACAGATGTTTCAGTTTCCGCCCCTGCACCTGACTGTATCAAGAGCACTGGAAAGACCTCACTAAGGATGCTTTAGGACATCAGGGTGATTCTTGGAAAATTACATGGGGCCTTTGAACTAAATCAATTCATTTTTCTGCATCGTGAGTTAGAAAACAGGCTCCCAAATTTGGCACAAGCAGCGGGGTGCTTATGATGTTTGGTACACGAAGCCTTTAAGTACCACCAAGAAAACATGCTGTTTTCCATGCAAGTCACACCAGAGTACCTGCCTCCATCCCTCTGCTCCTCAACCAACTCTCATCTTTGTCCCTACCTCCTTATTCTTCTTTTAGCATTCTCTCACAACCTCCTTTCTTCCTAGAGCTACCCTCAGGAAGAACATCTTGTCCCAACATGACATTTCAAGCAGGCCCTTCTTGGATTTGGTACCAGAAAAGCTGCCAAAGAGCCAGGTGTGTGCTTTCTTCCTTGGACCCATGCTAAATGACATAGCCTGGTGAAAGATTTCCCACAGATATGAAATGACCCCCATTGATTTGGTAAAGAATTTAAAGTTCTTGTCCACGTTGACCTATACAGGTGACCTCATTTGTAACAATTGTTTACATGTGAGCAAGTGCTAAGGATGCTAATTTATGCTGCACCACGTTGATGGGAAAGACCTTCAATCTAACAAAGCTTGATGCGTTAGAATGGACTGGTAGGAAGTGGAGTTTGGGTTTTGAGGTGTTTTTTTTTTTAGATATAAGTTAGGCAGCTAAAGACCTTGAAAAGAAGGGAAGGATTTAGTTGATGCCCTTAATAAAGATATCTTCCCTATAACAGACTGGACAAAATCCACTGTAACATACGGAGTAAAGGTGAAAGAATACAAGATTACTGAAACCAGATTTTTCAAAGCATTACGAAACATTCTAGACTAGACCCTCTACCCCAAGGGTACCATCAGCCTTTAATGCATAGCCTTGGGCTTTCAGCTTTGGTTAAAAAAAAAGTCATTAACTGGATTGAAAGACAGCCCTTATGGGTGAAAAGCTTGGTTTAGTTCATACTTCCTCAAAACTTAGACATTAAACACAAGCACCTCAAAGTCCAGAAGTGATCAAAAAGTGTGGGTATTTCACCTAATGTTTCTACTCTGGCACTAAAACATATATTTTTGAAGAATTCTTAATGACTGGAAATAATGGTACTTTGTACAAATTATGATTAACTTTGCCCACTGGGGTTACTTGCTCTTTGTATTTTTATTCGCATTTGTCTGTAATTCTGCAGTCATTTAGCTAATGTTTCTTGAACACCTGCTATATTAAGCACTCTGAGAGGTGCTACTTTAGAAAAAAGGAAAGAAAAGAAAGACAATGTTGCTGTCACATTGATTCTGATGCATGGCAAACCCAGATTTCTCAGAATAGAACTGTGATCTGTAAGATTTCAGTGGATGATGATTTTTGGAAGTAGGTTCCCAAGGTGGATTTGAACTGCCAACCTTTTGGATAACAGCTAAGAATTATAATTATTTGCACTACGCAGAGGTGGTCATGGGTAGAACAAGCATCTCACAGCTCTCTAGCCATCAGAAAGTGTGCTCCATTTATAATCAAGAAAAGCATTGCTAAAACAGAAATCAAAGTCATTTTGTGTGTCAGTCTGGGTAGACCAGAGAAACAAATTGATAGACACATATATGGATATAAGGAAAAGGTTTATATACAAGAGGAATGGGACATTGATAAAGCATCCCAGCCCAGTCCAGTTCAAAGTCGTAAGTCCAAAATTAACTCATATGCCTTATGTCAGTCTATAAAGTCTCCTTCTGACTCATGAAGTCACAGGTCAGTGGGTGCAGAGTCCTGGCACTGGCAGGGGTCCCCACATGGCTCTTTGCTTCCAGGACTCAGGGTCCATCAACAGCATCCAGTGGTGGTAGAAGCAGCTCAGCACTGACAGGGATCTTCGCGTGGCCTCTTAAGCTTCAGAACTCTGGTCCCATCAGGGAAAGGCCATGTGGCTTTTCCTCTGGATCATCCAGCTCCTGGGATGCTGTCATCTTCTCTTCTCTGTAGTTCATTGTCTCTGAGACGAACTCCCAGCAACTGGGGTGTTAGCTTCTCATCTCCATGAGGGAAATATTGCGAGATTTTCCAGAAGTCTCAGGAGAAAGCCATGCCCACACAAAGGCCTCATTGGCTACTCAATGGCTATCTCCAGATTAACAGGCCAGACTCCACCCCTACATCTCAATCATGAAATTAGCATAAGCACATGACCATCACATTTTGTAAACTCTTTTCTGAGCAGTTTCTCTTTGGAATAATGTAAGCAAGAAATAATGTGCTTTCCCATTTTTCCCATGGACACCAAACCAAACCAAAACTCACAGTCAATGTGCCAGTCACCTAATATGGTGTCAATTTGAGGATGAAGAGTGTAGGGGTGGAGTCCAGCCTGTCAATCTGGAGATAGCCAGTGGGACCTCTATGCGGGCCTGGTTTTCTCTTGAGAATTCTGGAAAATCTGAACATACTTCCCCCTGGGAGGTGAGAGACTCACATCTCAATCCCTTGGAGACTTCTGCTGACAAGCCACATGGCAGCATGCTGGTAGACCCTGAGTCCTGAAAACTAAAGGAGTCACGGGGAGACCCCTGCCAGCGCTGAGATGTTTCTACTGCCACTGGATATACAAGACTCTGCACCCATTGGCCAGTGATTATCCTGATGTCATTGCATGTGCTTCATGAGTTTGAGGAAGACTTATGGATTGGTATCGGACATATGGGCTAAAGTCATACTCATCACCTTAGGCTGGATTGGGCTGGGAGGTTTCCTCAATGTTCAATCACTCTTGTATATAAACCTCTCACTTGTGTGCATATGCATGTTTATGAATGTTGTTTCTCTAGTCTAGCTGGACTGGCACACTCCATAAGTATGATGAAGTTTGCATGGTGGAGGAAGCACTGGGTCCAGGAGGTAGACGTTTTGATTCCCATCCCCGTATTGACTGTGGAAGACTGAATAGTCAGAATCCTGTTGCAGACCTCCCACTTTTTCCTTCTTTATATCAACTTTCAATATAAAAGCTGGATGCTACCCTTCTTCCCATCACTGCACTCATGGTGGGTCACACATTTCAACATCAGCAGTTCAAAAGCACCAGCCACTTGTCAGGAGAAAGATGAGGCTCTCTACTCTCATAAAGACTGATCATAATCAGAGGAAGTGGATGGTGCTATTATCAGACAGAAATCACTGTAAAGTCAATTATGATAGATGAAATTATGTCAAAATGTCATATTTATCATTGGATCTCCCAGCTGACCCATTTTAAAGTTGTTTCATTTTTTTTAAGAAGTGAAAGAGAAATACATGTGGACTAAATCTCTGATGAAGCCCCTCTGCTCATGGACCATGGATATGAATAACCTTAGTATTCTGCAGAAGGCATTGGAAAGTAATTGTTTCAGATGCAGTCAGGTTAAAATTTATCAGCCTACCATTTGGTCTCCCTTATGATCTATTTACATCTGTTCTGCTTTTCCAATATTTTCTGCCTTCTGTTCTATCGAGTTTCGTCTCTGTCTTACTTTGCTGCTCTTGTTAGTTTTGTTTCTTTGTTTTTTAAAACGTTTTTCTGTATATAAGGCCCAGGGTAGATACATCAAGAGAGATAGTAACTGGATTCATGGTTCTTTGGGGTATGGCCAAGGGAGCTTGGGGGAAAATGGGAAACTAATAACAATGAGTACATGAGGGCTGAGCCCTGGTGGTGTAGTGGTTGTGCGCGGGACTTTGGCCCACTGGGATAGAGGTTCAATTCCAGCAGCGGCTCTACATGACCAACGGCTGGGCTCCTATTCCCACCACCATAGGGCAGTGATGCCCAAAAAACAAACAGACAAAAAAATGAGTACATGAATGGAGAAAATGTTCTAAAATGAGCCGTGGTGAGGATTGTATGATTCTTCTTGATGTGAATTGTATGATATGTGAATTATATGTCGATGGAACTGTTGGAAAAATAAAGAGTTACAGTCTCAGAAACCTACAGGGGCTTGGAATCTATTTGATGGTTGTGATCATTTTGAGTTTTAGATCACTAACATTTCACAAGTCTTTCTATAGTCGCCACTCTTTCTATCTTCAGGCAGGTGAAGTTTGCAAGTGGGTGCAGGTGTGTTGTTAGACTTGGGAATGCAATTGTGTCCAGCTTATTAAAGATTTGCTTCCTAGGTGGTTTCAATACTTCTGTTAAGAATTGATGATGATTTCAAATTAAGCAGAAAAATATAACTCAAAGTGGAAAGTGTATGATAAAGGTCACAATGCTTGTTAACATTTACTTAAACGAGCTGCTGGGTGTGTCATAAAGTAGTGTTACAAAAATCATAGACATTTGTATTAAATGAAAATAGAAAAATGTGAAGGTAGGGTTTCTTGATAGATCCTCCAAACAGGTCCATGCATTTCTGAGGGCAGTTTTTCTATCTGTATCCATCTCTGATGGAATAATGGGTGATGCCTTGGGCTGCTAACCACAAGGATAATAATTCAAACCCACCATCTTCTCAGGAACAGAAAGAGACTTTTTTTTCTTTTACTGTAAAGATTTACAACCTTGGAAATTCCCAGGGGACAATTCTACTCTGTCTTGTAGGGTCAATAAGAGTTAGAATGTTTAATTGGCAGTGAGTTTAGTTTTTGAGGTTATTTTTTAAAAAATGTTCTTCCCTAAACTCTTTGATTTCCACTGCGAGAAGGAAACGGTTTGAGCATCTTTGATGGATTCAAATTTTGTTCCTCTTAAATGTTTCCTTAAGCTTGAGAAACAGAAAGAACCTTTGAAGTATCACCATTAGGGTTCAAGAGCGAATCGGATAAGGTTTCCGAATAAAATTCCTATAGGACAGATTCTGTTATCTTTGAAGACTGAGCACATGTATTGTTGTGATGGGAAGAATTCCATGACTCAATTTCCTGACCTTTTCCCCCCTTTTCGTTAATACAGTTTTCAATTTTCTTAGAACTCCATGACAAGCCCCATCACATCCTGTGTCCTTCCCGAGAAATCTATCAAGATTGCCCCAGAGGAATCCAAAGAAATAATCACCATGACCTTCTGAACCGACCTCTCTTCCTTGACTGTAACTGGCTCAAGTGATATCAGCCTTCACAAACCCATGTTTGGATTTTGACTGAAAGCATCCTAATGAGACAAATGTGCCTGCCACCACCTGCAGGTCACTGAGACAGGCTTTGTCTGCAATAAACCTCTGTGGGCATGAACTGGGAGAGTAGGGATTCTTTCTGGCTAACTCTCATATTGGTTAGGTGTGGTTGCCTTTAACTTGTATCCCCAGATTTCTGCAACACTATTTTTTTTTTACATCTGTTTTTATAACAAGTAAGACAGCAATGTTGATTTCACGGTTGCTTCCTCCTGAGAAGTTAAACTCCTCACTGTCATCAAAGGAGCCTCGGCAGCCAATATTAAGGATTCTGCTAACTGAAGGGTTGGTGGTTTGAGACCACCTGCTGATCTGCATGAGATTACCTACATGTGTTAAGAATTACAGACAAAGGGAGAGTTCGACCCTGTTCTTCAGAGTTGTCGTGCATTGGGGTCTACTAGATGACAAAGGGTTTGGTCTGGTGATAGTTATGTAATCTGTTTTCAATTTTGAGACTCAAGAGTGAAGGGGTGGAGTCCAGCTTGTCAATCAGGTCACGGATTGATGACCTCATTTGGAGGTGCTAAGGAGATAGATAGCACCCTGGAGGCGGGACACACACTCATTTGTGCAAGGCATGCTTGCAGACATAACATGTCAAGTGACGTTAGGCGCCACGGAGCTGAAGGAGCCATGTGGAGAACCCTGCCAGTGTTTAGATGCTGGCTCTGCTGACACTGTACAAGACTTCCCACGCACTGGCCTGTGATCTTCCTGCATTCAGCATCATTGTATATATTTCATGAGTCCAAAGAGGACTTTATAGATTAGTATTGAAATTTTGACTAAGATTGAACTTATGGACTTGATCTGGACTGGGCTGGGATGTTTTCTCAATATTCAATTGCTCTTGCCTTAAAACGCTTTCTTCTACATGTGACTGTCTCTATGAACTTGTTCCTCTAGTCTACCTGGATTAAACACAGGTGTCAAGAAATTGATGAATGGATTGAATCTTTTCCTTTTGTATTGGCCTTTTTGTTTTCTTCTTTTGTTCTTTTCTCTCTCATTTTCCTCCTCCTCCTTCTATGTATGATTAGACTTGTTTTCAAAAGGTGTGACAACCTTAGTGACACTTTCATGAGCATACCCCTCTGCCTATTTTAATTAATTAAATGGAACTCACACTTTGTTGAGTCACTGGAGAAATGACAAGGAGAATCGGATGTTGATCCTGCTTTTCTTTAATCTACTTGGATCCTGTTTTGTGATACAAAAGCAGAAAACAAGGCTACTGACTAACACCCACTCTGAGAGAAATTCATAAGAAGCACAGCTCAGAAACAGGTTCCAATTATCTTGTGTCCTTTTTTAGTTTTAAAGGACAAAGTTCTAAATGGGGAGCTGCTGTTTCCTGAATGAGCGTGCAGCATTAATTACTGACATTTTTATATGTCGTCGAAGAGGGATGTACAAGGTGTAATGGTTCCTGCCACAGCTGCCCAATGTGAACTCGGATGACTTTTAGTCATCTGTTTGCTAAATTCATCGCTGCTGATGCCCGAGAGTGGGAAGGAGCTGGAAGTGCCTCAAAGGGACCTGAACAGAAACAATTTCAGCCATTTCACAAAGCTTGGCATTATCCACCACCAGGCTGTTTCTTGAGTATAATGAAACCTATTCGCCTATACTTTACTTGTCCAAATGTTGTTATCAAACATGGTGACTATGAGAGTAGAGGTTCTTGGAGTTTGCTCTTGCATTATTTTATCAACAAGGAGAGATCTGCTATTTCCTTTGGATGTCAACTTTCACATGCTCCAGTTTTAAATGTTCTTTAAAAACCCTCATCTTGTATATTTGATCCCCCAACTCTACCAGGTTAGGGAATTACACTTGCTTTCATTTGCTTTTACCAATCCTTCATTTTAAGGGCATTTTTTTTGGGGGGGGTCAGTGTGGCTTATAATGTACTCTGGTGATTTCAAAGATAATTTTCTCAACTATTTTAAAGACTAAAACCTTACCACCACCATGTGATAGGTAAGGTGTGGTGTGCCAACATGGGCAATGAATACATGTGAAATTAATGAAGGGCGGAGATATAAATGGCTCAGCGAGCCTTGTCTTTCTCTCTCTTGTTCTTGGATCTTTGGACCAGTGTGCAGCCATCTGCCTTGCTTGCCCTTTGCCTCCATTTGCAAGCTACACTACCCGTGGGACATCTAATCTGTGGACTGTGTTGCTGTAAATAGAGGTTCCTTCAAGTCCTGCTTCGCCGCACTACTGGAATATATATGTCTTGAGCAGGGAAAAGTGGGTCTCTGTCATCTGGCTGACTGTTGGTCACCTGCCTTGCTGTTTGCTGCCTGTGGCCAGATGACCTGAATTGCTCTACAGAGGACTACCCAGCGGCCCTCAAGACTTGAAGGACTGGCCGTGTCCTAACTGCGTCACTGAAGCTAGTAGTGCTTAATTCATTCGTATCATTCATATTGCTTTATAGATTGTTTATTTCTTATGTTAGAAATCTAACTATTTAAATATATATAAAAGTAGTAGTGTCCTGGTTTTGTTTCTCTAGAGAACCCTAACAACCCCTCCCAAATGAGTGCTATATGCTGTCGTTCTTCTCTGCTGAAGAACCCTGAACCAGTCAGGCACCCACAGTAGAGCTGCAAAGACTTGACAGCTGTAAGGTGAGACCTCCACTTCGGCTCACAAAGGTTCCCACCACCTTTCGGTCACTCCAGGGAGCTTGCTCCCCCAGCTTTTGGCCACTTCACCTGAACAACAGAGTTCAATGCATGGTTCTAGTTCAAGTCATGCTCTCCGAGAAATAGTTCCGTTTAGAGTTAGTTCTTGAGAAATCCTTCCAGTGGCCATGGAAGAAAGAGTAGAATCCATGCGCACCATAACCTGAAGTCAGTTTATGACTGACTACAAGGAATCGCTCTCACTAGGTCCCTGGGTGGTACAGCTGCTAATTTGAAGGCTGGCAGCTCAGGCCCATCCAGCACCTCTATAGAGGAACGGTCTGACAAGCCGTTCCTCTAAAGATTACAGCCAAGAAAAAGCCCCATGGAGCAATTCTACTCTGTCACCCATGGGATGGCCATGGGGGGAATGCACCTGAGAGCAGCAGGTTTGGGTCGTTCCTTTTGCTGTCACTGAGATACCAAGAATTCAGAATCTGCATGTCATTCTCCCTGTGGGCAGACTTCCACGAGGAGCCAAAGTATCATGAAAAAAATTACTCCGTAAGCATGAAATCAGAAAATGGGAAGTTAATAGCATCCGCTCCAAGGAACTGGATCTATCCATTTCATCAAAGGGATGTTCTTACTAATGGGACCACAACACTTAAGTCCATTAGCTAATACCCCTTCCTCAGTGGATGTGCTTGGATGGGCACTCTTGCATGTACTCCGTGACTCACCTTGTTTGATGCTTCTCCACGGGCCAGCTCCTTTAATGATTAATGCATTCTTTCTTTAGAGATGTCAATACATTTAATCATATCAGGGTTAAATCATCCCTGCCGGGAAGCCCTTCTGTCTCTTTAAAATGATGGTCATTCATTCATTAACCATTTATTGAGTGTGTCTCCTATGTGGCAGGCCCTGGATTCTGCGTTACGCACATGGCAGGGACATAAACAAGTTAGACAGTGTTGTATGGGAGGTAGCCCTGAAACATGCCATGAAAGGAAAGCGATAAGTGACATGGGATGAAAAGAGCAGGATTTGTGGATAACGTGACCTCGCATTGAGGGAAGTCAGTAAGGGCTTTTTGGAGAGAGAGAGAGAGAGAGAGAGAGAGAGACCAAATTTAAGAACCAAAGATGAGAGGGCAATAACCAAGGAAGATGAGCATGCTAGGGATGAGAAGTATGTCCCAATAAGAGGAACTTCACGTGTGAATGCCCAGAGCAGGTAATGCAAGTTATTCATGTTTTCAAAGAACTGGGATTAACTCTACAGGTTTGTAGTATAAGCTAAAGATGGTCCTTGCTGGTGAGGTCAGTAAGGACTAGATTACGAAGGGCCTTAATAGTCTGAATTCTGTTCTGAAGCCACGGGAAAACTTTGCCGCATTTTTTGCAGGAAATAGTGAATAGGTTTTACAGTTCTGAAAGATCACTCTGGCTACAGCTAAGAGAACACATTGGAGGAAGAAACATTAGCCAAAGAGAAGTCAATTAGGATGATAAGGCATTATTTTCTGTAAGAGTGGATGGTAGGTTGATAAATTTAATCATAGTAATAGTAGAGAGGATGGAGAAAAAGAATGTTTTGAGATATCACAGAGATTTTCAAAAGGTCTGTGGGGGGGGCGGGGGGGTGGAAATCATGAAAGTACCATTTTCCATGAATTTTTTGAAGGCCCCTTGTGTTTATCATAATGAATCAGTAGATTGATGATTCATCAAAAATGGAGCCAAGGGGGTGGGTTCAGTTCCAGACACAAAGAGGGTCTTGGGGTCATCGTCTGGAAGGTTTTTTCACCAGTCTTTATCAGACTCACGAGCCTCGTCAGATATGAAGCTGAGTTTGGCTCCACATTTTCATCCCACTTTGCCAAGGACTTTTTGTTGTGATGCTTTCCCAAGTTTAAGGAGGCTCAGTGGGATACACACTGGACAGCTATCTGCAAGATCAGTGAGTTGAAACCACCAGTGACTCCAAGGGAGAAAAGATGAAACTTTCTATTCTGGGAAAGAGTGGAGATCTTGGAAACCCACAGGGGCCAGGCTCTGCAGTCCTAGAGGGTTGTCGTGATGCAGAATTGACATGAGGGTGGTGGGGAGTGTTTCGAGTGGGCACTATCTAGTTCTTCTGGTCTCAGGAACATAGAAGCTGAAGCCAACATGCTCCATTCGCCCTTTGGATGAATGGCTTCCATGCACCTTAGATTGTCATAATTCCTCTTTGCTCTGGGTGGGCGTGGATCCATAGTGACACCTTAGATGGCTGCTTACATGCTTTTAAGGGTCAGTTGCTTCTCACCAAAATGGGAGGTGGAATATTCTCTTTGTGAATACTTGTATCGATTGTCCTTGTTGTCTCCTAATATTGTGATCCCAGCATCATAAAGTCTAGTTTGTGCTCCTCATTGTCTTAAGGTATCTAGTTGTTATGTTAGACAGGGTTCTCTAGAAAAACAGAACCAGGACACTAATAATTTATATATATATATGTATATATATATCATAAAAAATAAGCAGTCAATTAATCTATAAAGCAGTACAGATGGCTCAGTACAACTCACTTCCATGAGACAGCTAATACCTCAAGTCTTGAGGGCCAACAGGTAGTCCTCAATTCAGGTTATCTGGCCACAGGCAGCAAACAGCAAGGCATATCACCAATATTCAGCTGGATGACAGGGTCTGACAGTCCCCAGCTCAAGAGAGGTATATTCCAGTAGCGTGGTGATACGGGTATTGAAGGAGCCTCAAATTGCAGCAACACAGTGCACAGGTTAGGTGCCCCACAGGTAGAGTAGCTTGCAATTTGAGGCACAGAACAAGCAAGGCAGCTGCACACTGGTCCGGTCTTCAAAGAACAGGAGGCCAAAATGGTGAGACTCGCCACGCTATCTATCTCTCCACCCTTTAATCAATCCCTTATGTGTTCATAGGCCATGTTGGCACATTAAACCTACCTATCACAGTTATGGCTAAGAAGCTTAAATGGCTTCACCTTCTTATGCTGTTGTAGTTCATAGGCTTCCAAACTCATTTGACTTACCACAGCCTTTTCCGAAAAAGAAAAAAAAGATCACTCTGCACCCCGACTGCCTATTAAAAATTTTGTACTATATACAGTCTGCAATCCAGGATAAACTACAGCAGACTGTTTTGCAGCCACTCTGAAACATCTCAAGGCCTCACAAGAGACTGTACCTCCAACTTGGAGAAACACCACTCTTGGATATTCGTGGATATATTTGCAGCACATATCATAAGAACATATGTCAAAATAGCCTTTGCCAATCTTATATCTATATTTGTGGTTATACCTCTGTTCAGCGTGGCATATTTTTGGTAAGACACGAAGAGCAATATTGACCTCTTCCAACTACTCAAGGGGAAAGGATGTCACCATCATTGCATCAGTTCCTCAAGGCTGATTTCTATGAGGCTACAGTCAGATATCCCTCCACCCTCTAACCCTTTCTTTTTCCCCTATGCTGACACCTACTAGTTTTCCCAGAGCATGCGCGACTTTTCAGCTGGTCCTATAATCTATTATAACCACTATACAGAAATCACAAATGATGCATATGATTTGGGGATTGATTGGGGGGTGTAAATATATTACAACTCGATGGTAAATGTTCAGGATAGAGTAGACTCGTCAGGACTGTTTCTCCTCTGCTGTGCCTGCAGGCAGGCTTCTCACTGGCCTGCAACCTCTTGGATTGATCTCTGCTCTGCTTGGGTAATGTTAAAAAGCTGTTTTAGGGGCTGCCAATAAGTGACTAACTGGCATGCCATTCTGCTGTAAGCTTCAACCACAGCTCTCTGGATCAGCAAGGCCAAGTATCCAGAGACACCCCACTCGATAAACCAGTCTCCTGCCCCAAAGCACTCAACTTCACTTGTTCTGTAGCCTGCTAAGTCCTCCAGTGGGTCTCATGATCTGGCCCCTCCTCAGCGATGAACACCATCTTCTGGATCAAGGAGGTTCAGTGCTTAGGGAATGTTGGGGTCAAAGGACTCACTCTACTCTTAGCTCTCCTCTTTGGGGGGGGGCAATTAAGCACCTCCTCCGCCACCCCACCCCCTTGTTTCTGAGATGTCTCCTTTTCTATCCAGTAGGATGGCAGTCACCGTGAGCCTTATTAGCAATCACTCCGAGCCGAATCAGATAACCCAAATAACTTCACCTACCTCCTTAGTCAGACCCATCAGGGAGTCAACGGTTGCTTGATGGAAGGCACAAGGCAAGTCGCGTTAAATAATTCACCGCATTGTGCTATCCACTTCTGTTGTAGTAGCAGTTGTTGTTGTTGTTCTTGGGTGCTGTGGACTCACTTTTGATTCTTAGCAACCCCTTGCACAACAGAACAGAAGTTCCTGCACCATCCTCACCCCTGTGCCCATGCTTGGAGCCATGGTCGAAGCCACATCCTACTGAAGGCCTTCCTCCTTCTCTCTACTCCTCCACTTGACCACGCATGATGTCCTTCTTCAGGGACTGGTGTCTCCTGGCAGCATGTCCAAAGTATGCGAGATGAAGTCTTACCATGCTAGCTTCTAAGGAGCAACTCTTCCAACACAGACCAGTCTGTCCTGTTGGCAGTCCATGGTACTTCCTAATTTTCTTTACCAACACTGTAATCCAAATGCCTCTGTTTTTCACAGTCTCCATCCACTCATAGATGATTCTTATGGTTATTATTGCCAGCATTTGTATGGGATAGTATTTACCTCTGTTACTCTTTCAGATTCTTGTTCCTTTCCAGTGTCTTCCTTTCAGTGGGGTCTTTTTGCGTTGATTTCCCTTTATTGGACATGGCTTTTCCTTTCACCCAAGTTACTATGTGTCTACATTCTAGCCGGGGATTTGCCCTTACTCTGTAGCACTGGGAACTATCAAAGGGTGCTTCTTTCTGTGTGAGATTCCTTTGTTGAATTTTTAAAAGAGGAACGTTTTGTTGTGAAGTAAGGGAAGGTTTACACTCAAAAGCTCATACATATTTTATTGCAACTCATTCATGGCAGTACCCTCAGTGTACATCACTCATTCCTCCTTGTGACTCCTGTTTCCATAGCACCCTCCTTCCTAGCTCTCTGACACGTGTCCTTGGGTAAGTGCTGCTTTTTGATCTTAAATGGTTGGTTATTCTAACATGGGGTGAGCTCATTTCCAGACTTGAAAAGAGACTAAAGGTCATAGCCTGGAGGTCCACTAGTTTCTATCCAGCCTGTAAGCCCTATCTCTTTTCTTTTATTAACATCAAAATTTGTGTTTTCAGATAATATTTGTCCTTTGGTGATTGATTTTTTTCATTCAATGTAATGTCCTCCAAGATTATCCATTTATGAGATGTTGTGCATGTTCGTTATTATTATATAATGTTACCTAGTATCCCATTGTGTGTATGTACCAACTTGTTTATTCAGTTGATGAGCAGTACGAGAGTGATCTAAAGAGGATCGTAAATCCACTGTTAGGGACATTTTCAATAGAATTAGATAAATAGTTATTTTTTAATCTGAGGGGAAATGTCTTAAAATTAGACAAAAGCACTTTGATACATTTATTTTTGTTGGGTAAAATGGGAAGAAATTTTAGAGATTTGCCACTTGAAGCTCACAATTCTTCTGTGTTGATGCTCAAACTTTTTTTGCTTATACAAAGTCAAGGCAACGTTCATGCATACACTGTGCTGCTTCTAATAACTGTTTTATATTAGCTGATTGTATTACTTGGCAAGATTTTATTTATCCCATTGATGAAATAAAACTGCTCTACATAGGACTACTTAGTTGCACAAAAACTTCCAGCATAGTTTTGTGTCACTAGCAAGGGTTTGCTTGGTGTTAAAAGCATGATGAACACCAGTGTACTGAAAAGCAATTTCTGAAAATATCCCTCTGTTCTGAGGTTCATGCAGCTGTTCTGGACCTTATCTTTGCAGAAATACAGTAAGATACAATATAAGGAGACACTGCTCTCATAAGAAGGCTTCTCATGTTTTGAGACTGACGATGGCAACAAATGTACAAATGTGCTTTGCATTTGTGTGTGTGTATGGATTGTGATAAGATTGGTATGAGCCCCCCAAAAAGTGATTAAGAAAAAAAAAGAGGACTTCTGAGAGAACTTCACGGCAAGACGAGAGGTCCTGCTTAGATGTTTATATGGACAAAGCTACACCTGCACAGAGACTTTGGGAAATTGCTGAGATTCCTGCTATCATCTCTGCTTCTGACCCAGGATACCCACTCCCCTCTCTCTCATGGGAGAAATTCTATCAGGATACATGTGAGTCAAAGTGGCAAGAGGCATGATGTGTGACTACAATCATCTCTTTTAAAACTAAATGACATGTAAATCTTGAGATTTTATGGCTATTAAACATATACCAATAGATGATGCTATGGAGCTCTGGTGGCATAGCAGTTATACGCTGCGATCACCGGAGTTGACAGTTGGAAACCACTAGCAGCCCCAAGGGAGAAGGATGAGCTGTCTACTCCCAGAGTTAGCGTCTCAGACAGCTACAGGAGCGGGTCTGCTGTGAGTTGGCATTGACTGAATGGCGGTGATTTTGAATATGTTTAATAAGACACACACGCTGAGGAAGCAAGCATCACCTGGTGGTGCAATGTTTGAGCACTCAGCTGATCATTCAAACCCACTCTGTGACTGTTGGGGCGGAAGGGACTGGGGATTTGCTCCCATGAAGATTACGGATGAGACAGTTCTGTGGGTATTTCTACTCTTTCATGTACATGTCCAAGCGTGATGATAGTGAGAGGTTATGGAGGTAGTGTCCATGCTCAACCTTGACCACCAATGTTCTTTCACTGCTTGAAACAGGATGTTACTTTATGTTTAACATATTAAGATATCATTCGTGATTGTCATGTGCTTCTGGATTAGTTTACAGCAAAAGCAGAGCTCACTGTCCTTCTAAAAAACCAGCGATTGTGGCATCACAAGCTATCTTTACTGATTCTCCATTTTTGTACTTACTAACAGCTTTCAGTATGAGACAAGACTCTCTGGGTGATGAATTCCAAAAACTCGACTCAAATCAGCTCAAACCCTCAAAGGGATTTATCAACCCCTGTCATGGACAAATCTAGGAGATTTCGCAGATGACTGGATTCAGAAACTCAAGTGATGTTATAGGATCTCTCTATTGTTTTCCCTCTCTATTTCCTGCTCTTGTTAACACTCTCTCTAGGAACACACACACAAACACACACATATTCCTACCAAAACACAGAACTAACATATAAAGTCTACCTGATAGCCATGGTGTCATTAGGATGTCCTTCCTCTCTATGAACTTCCCATCATACCAGATCATACGGAACACATAGCAGTGGTCATTGTCAACTTTATTAATGAAATAAACCATCAGTCCTGTTTTAGATTGCTCATACACAATATTTTTTAGATGACATGACTACTAACACCACAGCTGTTTTGTAAATTCTTCCTAAAATGAGTCACAACATTATTGGCTGTAACATTCACAGCATAAAAGGAGTGAAACCCCTTTTCATTTTATTATGATTGTTCTCTCTTTTCTTTCATTGCTTTCCACTTTGTAAACAAGAGTTACTGATATAGGTTCACAAATACTTATTACCACCATAGTGTAGCCAAATACCAGACATTGTGAGAAAATTAACAGCTCTAAAATGCTGGCAGCAATGAAAACAACAGCACAATCCTGTAGAGTGTGCAGATGAAATCAAGTGATTCAAAGCATCATTGTAATGGGGAAATAATGACGCTCTGATCAGAGTACATAAAAGGTGGAAAATTTAAACTAACATGGAGTTTTTGTCTTATAGATACAGTGACACATGTAATCTGGGCTTTACAAAAAGGTTCATCAGTAAGTACAGTAATATTTTTATAAAATGCTGCTTTCTTGATTTCGTACCATTGATTGTTGTAGGGTTGCATGTCTCCCTAATGCAATTGTTCATTTTATAGGTCTGTCTCCTGTTGGGCTAAAAGTTGAGCCAGGAGGTGAACTTATTTCCAGACTTGAAAGATTTCTAAGATGCATAGCTTCAGGAGTTCTACCGGTCTATATCAAAACAGGAATTGGATCTTTCTCTTCCCCAATTGACTTTTATTTATTTATTGTTTTCTAAAATTACTTTTATTGAGTTATAATGAGTACTTCATATGGTTCAAGAGTTTAATTATATCAAGATCAATTCTGGAACATTCTCCTCATCCTTGGACGTATTGCTGTTGATGCCTCATTTCCCCTATCTTCCCTTTCTGTACCCCCAAGTAATTATTAATTCAATCACTGTCTTCTTAAATATACCCATGCTTGTCCCCGATCTAGAAAAACATATAAAAACAAGGACAAAAAATAAACGAAAAAGGATCCAACAATAATGATCATAGCAGAGAAAGACCTCAATCTGAGGAAAAAAACAGAGGGTATTAAAAGTTTAGAAAAATCAGAATGGTTTCAAAGTGAAATCTAATGAAAATATTACATTCTAGTCTAAGTGCAGCTGCTAAGAAACACTTTAGAGAGCCCTTTGTTTAATATTAGGACAGTTAATATTCCTAGTCTATGGACAGTGAAGATTTACTGGGGATTCAATCCTTGTAGGGAACCCGCAACTATATTTTGGGCTTCTACACTTACTCATAGCGTTCCACAAACCAGTGTTAGAATTTAGGCACTGGTACTGTTCCCTCCTCCAGGATTTGGATCCTATTGTTTACAGTTCTTGGATCACACAGGCTGATGTGCTTTTTCTCTGTGGATGTAGCTGACTCCTCCATCAGTGGCTGCTTGTTTTGAGATAAACCTTTCCCACACACTAATTTTCCTGAGAGCTGGGCAAGATCAGATTTCTTCAGCATGCTTTGTTGCAGCATATATAGCTTTAATGATCTCCTCATGAAGGCAAGTACTGGGCAGGACCATATCACAGCAATTGTTCTTATCACATGACTATGATCAAGTGAGAGTTCAAAATTCAATCATATGAGTATGGTCTCACTTTTGCAAACTCTATTCCTTTTTTGGCAGTTCATCATAGATCACCCCCATAGGATCGAACAGTACTTCAATAGTCAGTAACATTAAACTCATGGGATAACACCATTGTGCATGGGATTTTACACATGTGTAAGACATTTTATTAGACTCAAAGACATGAATTGTTAACTTTTACACCTTCATAAGAAATTTGTTCAAGGAAATGCTATCAATACTAATATTATTCAAGTTTATGCATCATCCACAAAAGCTAGTGATGTAGAAACTGAAGAATACTACTAATGTTTTCAGTTCAAAACTGATCAAAATACATAGATAACTATTGACAATTGGGATGCAAAAATGACAAAAGGAGAGGAAGGAACAGTAGTTGGAAAATATGGCCTTGGTGATAGAAACAAAGCCCTAGATCACACACTAGAATTTTACAAGACCATAGGAAATACTTTTCATAGGAAAATGAAAAGCATTCATTTCAACAACACAAATGTTGACTATACTCCTCTATTTCTCCAGATGGAATACAAAGAAATCAAACTGGCTCCCTCTGTGGGAATAGATGATAGAGAAACTCAATATCAGCTGCTAACACCAGACCAGGGTTTGACTGTGGAACACACCATCTATTGCTTATGTGTAAGTTCAGATTGAAGCTGAAGGAAAAATTTAAAACTCCCCCAGAGCCAAAATATGAACTTGTGTCGGTCTCATCTAATTTTGGGAACATCTCAAGAACAGATTTGATGCATTGAATACAAATGGCAGAACTAATGAGCTATGGGGAGACATCAATAACATTTACATGAGAAAGAGAGAACAAAGTTTCATTAAAAAGATAGGAAATAACAGAAAGATCAAATTGGGTAGCAGGAGGGAGCCTGAAATTTGCTCTTAATCATAGAACAGTCAAGGCATGTAGAAGAAATGGTGAAGTCAAAGAGTTGAACAGAAGCAACAAAAAATTCAAACGGAATCTCAAGAAAACAAAGTAAAACATTATAGTGAAATGTGCGAAGAAAAACCTAGAGTTAGAAAACTACAAAAGAATAATATGTTCAGTATGTTTTAAATGGAAGAACTCAAGACAAAGATTTAGATTCTAGTTAAACTATTGAAAGATTCTGTGGGGCTGAGCCCCGGTGGCGTAGTGGTTGTGTGCGGGACTGCAGCCCACTGGGACGGAGGTTCAATTCCAGCAGTGGGGCTGGGCCTCCTACTCCCACCACCGGAGAGCAGTGATGCCCAAAAACAAAAAAACAAAACAAAAAAAACAAAACAAAACAAAAAGATTCTGTGAGCAAAATAATGAATGATGGAGGGAAGATCAAAAGTGGATGGAAAGAACATACAGAGTTACTAGACTCTAAAGAACTGGTTGATATCCAACCATTTCAAGAAGTGGCGGATAACCCAAAACCAGCGGTACCTAAGGAATAAGTTCAAGCTCCTCTGAAAGCATTAGCCTAAAAGCAAAGCTCCGGGAATTTATGGAGTACCAATCAAAATGTTTCAAGAAATTGATGAAGCATTGGAAGCATTTACTGGTCTATACCAGGAAGTTTGGAAGACAGCCACTTGGCCAACCAACTGGAAGGGAACCATATTTGTAACCATTCCAAAGCAAGGTATCTTCAAAGAATGATAAAGTGATAGAACAATAGCATTGATGTCGCCTACAAGTAAAATTTTGCTGAAGAACATCCCATAATGGTTGCAGCAGTACATTGAGAGGGAGCTGCCAGAAGTTCAGGTCGGATTCAGAGGAAGACGTGGGAAAGGAGCATCACTGTTGATGTCAGCTGGACCTCGGCTCAAAGTAGACAATACCAGAAAGACGTTTACTTGTTTTAGATTGAGTAGGCGAAGGCACTCCACTGTGTGGGTCATAAAAATTAAGGATCATCTCTTTTATCGGAGGATTTCAGAACACTTAATTGTTCGCATGAAGTACTTGCACATTGATAAAGAGGCAGAGCAAAGGAATGCTGCCTGGTTCAAAATCAGGGAAAGTTTGATCGGGGTTGTATTCGTTCACCATACTTATCCAATCTGGCAGTGGAGCAAATAACCAGAGAAACTGCGTCGTATGAAAAAGAATGGGGCACTAGGGATGGAGGAAGGCACATTAACAACCTGTGTTAGGAAGATGGTATGACCTTACTTGCTGAAGGTAAGGAGGAATTTGAACCCTTTTTTTTTGATGAAGCTCAAGAATTGATTCACAAAAGATTACAATTCAATATAGAGAAGACCCAAATCCTCACAACTGGACTAACAAGAGACTTCATCATAAATAGAGAAAAGGTTGGAGCTGTGAAGTATTTTGTCTTGCTCGGATCCACAATATCCATGTTCATGGAAGCAGCAAAGAGATCAAAAGAAGTGTTGCATGAGACCTCTTTAGAATACTGGAAATTTGGGAAGTTACTTTGAGGACTAAGTTGTGCCTAAACCAAACCCTCTACACTGGCCTCATATGCACGTGTAAGTCAGTCATCGAACAAGGAAGACTGGAAAAGAATGGATGTATTTGAAGTATGGTGCTTGCAAAGAAATCTTGAGAACACTGGTGGCTGTCAAAATAACAAACCAATCTGTCTTGGAAGAAAGATGGCCAGAATGCTCCTCAGAGGCAATGATGGCCAGACTGTGTCTCAATTACTTTGGTCAGATGTGTTGTCAGGAGATCCTAGTCCTAAGCACAAGGACATTATCCTTGGTAAAGTCGAGGGGCAGTGAAGAAAGAGAAAGACCCACAGTGAAGTGAAGTGACCTCCTGGCTACAACCATGGGCTCCAGCATCCGGCCAGTTGTGAGGAAGGCTCAGGACCAGGCCAGGCTTCCTTTTGTGGTGTGTAGGAGGTTGCTATGGGTCAGAACCGCCCAGATGGTTCCTAACAGCCATGATAACTACAACCCCATCTTCAAAACTCGGATGACTGGGCACTAATGACACAAGTCAAGGATGGTAGAGACACGAACTATGCTCAGTAACACTCCTTTAGGAAGGCAGAATCATGCCTGGTAGACTCATACAAAGGCAGAAAGAGCATGAAGAGAGCTAATAGAGGTTGGTCTAGGTCATTGGGCAGCCTCAAAGCAATAGGTCTGATCCTATCCAAAGCCCAACAACCACCGATGCCCTAACCTTGGGATAGTGATTGTCTGAATCTGGGTCTCTTTTATGGTGCTAAGTGTTGTTCCACACTCCCCCGACATCCAGACCCTCCAACCCTGATCCTTTCTGGAGCAGAGACAGTGGTCACCAAGGCTCCATCTACTTCTTTTGGCCTAAGGATCATGTGGGCTGAGATTCTTGTGGGTTCTTTCTTCTTTGAAATGTTTCTCTGGGTGACATATTTTCTTCAGCTTTCTTTGTGATAATTACACTTTAGATGACTGTTTATGGGCATTTAAGGTAGAAGACAAAGTTCTGATTGTGCAGTTTCCAATTGCTTAAAAATCAAGGAGACTTCATACCTGACAACATCACAATGGGGAAAGGCAGGTCCTGAAAGAAAAAAAGTAAGAATAGATTAAGAGCCAACAGCAGCACGAAGAAAGCCAAGACGTATCTCACTCCCCTTTCCAGCCCGCATCACTCTTGGATACTTCTGTGCCTGTCACAGTATCTAATGGTTACCAAGACCTCTCATGACATAAAACTTATGGTAGGAGATGCCAATGCATGAAGTAAAATCTTGGTTAATTATTGACAAGAAAATATCATTGAGTTACATTTGAGCAACCTTTAATCCTTAATCTAAAGCTTAGAGCATTCTAGAATGCAAGCTTCACGAGGACAGAGACCCTTGCCTTTTCCATTGTCAAATGTATTTGAGGGCTTTCAATAGTGACAGACAGACAGGTAATGCTCAAGAAATGGTTATCTTCAGGGTTGGTAATATCGGTAGGTAAGTAGAGCCACAATGAATATGCCACATACTATTCCATTGAGCTAAAATGCTACCAAAGAGAATACTAGCTGGCAAAGACCTTGGTGGGGTCTTGTAATTCATCTGATGACCTGTCAATCAAAATCTCAAGAATGAATAGTGTGGCAGTCATGTACCTTTGTCAATTTCATGACTGATATGTAGGGGTGGAGTCTAGCCTGATAGTCTGGAGATAGCCAATGAGGCCTCTGTGTGGGTATGGCTTTTTCCTGAGAATTGTGGGAAGTCTCTAGGTATTCCCCAATTGGAGAAGAGAGGCTTGACTCAGTATGCGGGATGATGAATCATTGACAAGAAGGCAGCATCGGAGGAACCGCAAGAGCCAGAGGAGAAGCCACATAGCCTTAACCTGATGGAATTAGGCCTGTGAAGCCGGGAAAGCCACAGAGAGTCCCCTGCCAGTGCTGAGATGTTTCTATCACAGATGGATACTGCTGATGGACCCTGAGCCATGGAACCGAGGAGTCATGGAGAGACCCCTGTCAGAGCCAGGACTTTGCACCTACTGGTCTTGGATTTCGTGAGTCAGAAAGAGACTTTATAGACTGGTTTCAGGAGTATGAGCTAATATCGGACTTATGACTTTGAACTGGACTGGGTTGGGATGCTTTCTCAATGTACCATTCCTCTTGAATATAAGCCTTTCCCTTATATGCATATGCGTGTTTATGAATTTGTTTCTCTAGTCTACCTGGACTCACACAATTAGAGTGAGTAAGTAAGTAGTAGAAGTCTGGTATTCACTTAGGACATAGTTGAAGAACAACACCTGGCAAATGGAAAGAGAAATAGAGAGAAATGGGGAGAGAGAGAAAGAAAGAGAGACAGATAGAGAATGAACAGTTATAGGAGGCCTGAGGACATGCCCTTTCATGCCACTTGTGTGACAATGTAGTTGTATAATGCTAGACTATTGCTTGAGAAAAGTACATCGGTAATGAAATTTATTGCAGCACCATGCACTTTCTGCTCTTTGATCTCTGGGCTCATTTACTATGTAATAGCCGCCGTACTCTCTCTTCCCACAGGTCAGTAGAAGAAAAATCTTCCTGCCTCTGAAGATGGCATTGTCTCATTTAAAAGAGGGTCTCTACTGATCTTCGCATGAGGCTTCCCCATCTGTCC
The DNA here is from genome assembly GCA_004026705.1 of Nesogale talazaci. Lineage (NCBI taxonomy): Eukaryota > Metazoa > Chordata > Mammalia > Afrosoricida > Tenrecidae > Nesogale > Nesogale talazaci. The sequence goes on from PVJH01014274.1 coordinate 23,553, forward strand.
ACGCGATGTGTGCCTTTGCTTAACTCCTGAGCTATCGCTCCCAGGCGCACTCTGTAATGTGGAATGGCATCAGTGTTCACTGTCGATTCATTGCATTGAAAGGATCAAAGAGACGAAACATCCCTCAACAAGAAACGCCTCTTGTGCTGAGTGTTTCTTGGGAATTTGCATATTTTATTTCATTACTTTATAAATGATTAGTGAAGGGAAGTGGAGTCTTTGTATCTTATAAACAATAGATTGGGTGCAATTAGGTGTGGTTTTTTCCTTCTCTCTAATGTATTTGTTTTCAAAGAACAAAGCTTGGATTTAAATGTCCCAAAGATGCTTTCTATGAGCTGTGTTATTTAAAAATTATTCATTAAGCTTCTGATGAATAGGTCTATCTCTTTTTTTAAGCTGATTACATTCTCATGCCAGAAGGATGAAATGAATTAGCCTGCAATGATTTGCTTGCAATATATCTGTGTAGGTGTCCAGTATGATTTGGAATGAAGTCACAATTTGCCCCAAAGTTGATGGGCTAGCTATCATCATTTCTCTTGTCCAAGCAGGCATCTGTCTTTAGGGTCATTGATTTTTTTTCAGTGATGTGGAAGATAGAGGTGGTAGATTTAACATTATTATTTTTCCCGCACAGAAAATTATGCCACAAAATAAATCATGTGCAAGGCTTTCGTAATATCCCCAACGATTATGACAGGAGGAAAGAGTCGTTACAGCCATCCTTCGGTGCACAGCAAAATAGTAAACTTTGTTAGCTATCGCCAAGAGTCAACTAAACTGGTATATGATCCATTTGGTAACTGCCAAGCCTCTGTAAGAACCCGTTGGGAGTTACCAAAATTGGAAATGGTTGGATCCAGGGAAACCATGTTAGGTTGAAAGGAGAAAGCACGCATGACATTGAGCGAAGAATAACCTTGGTGGAAATTCTTCAAAGGAAATTGGTAAGTCAAGAGCAATGCCATTTTGCCACGTTCAGTGTTGGGCATATTTCTTCTGTGCTATCTTAAGCCATGGCGGCAAAAGAATTAAACGAACCAGTGTTAGCCTACCTAACATGAGAGAACCACACTATCAATTGCAGCCGTGATTAATTTTGTTCCAGAAGCAGGCTTGCCTCAAGCAGGAAAGCGATTTCCCTTTTCTTTTTGCATGAAACAACAGATAAACAGTCCAGATTGTTCCAGTGGAGTGGCTGAAGGGGGTGGAACAGTCCTTTGGAAAGCCAGATAATCGATTGTGAAAGACGCGAGAAGCCTCGAATGATGGATGTTCATTTGTTCAGTGCTGTCAGGACGGGTGACTCCTACTCATCTCTGCTGGTGATCATGTGTTTGTGTTCATGACTGAGGGGCTGGAGAAAAACACCCTCGGCAGAACTCTGCCCAACTGTGTCCCAGCCAGTGCCAACTTGATATATCACAGGCTTACTCAGCAGAGTAAGCCGCAGAGCAAATGGGTTCACTCCATCCCAGAGACCTTTTTTTTTTTTTCCTTCAGCAGTAAATGGATTTGCCCTCTTTAAAGCAGGGAGCACAGGTCCAGCACAATTATTCTTATTGGAACAGATGAAGGGATTTACCTCAATTGAAGTTTCTCCATGTCCTGTGGAAGCTGTTTCAGAGTAGATATTCAGCTAGACTGCAGAGGCATCCTTTGTTCAGTGTCCCGTAAAATGTTTGTGACCCATGAACTTTGATTAGATAGAGGAAAAACTCTCTTACTCTCATGAAACTCCCTAATGCAGGCCGGGTGCTATTTTTAACGTAAACACTTTAATGTGCAGTGTTTTGTAAGAGGGACGTTTTAATGCACCAGATGTCCTCATGCAACAGCCCATTGTTACTTGTTTGCAATAAATTTTATTAAGGGAACGAATTCCAAGTGACAGATGCCACCAGCGAATGTTCACATCAGTGTCATGAAGACATGGCTCAGAAGTGGATGATCATCGGGTAACTATTTAAAGGCAAGGCCTTTCATAGTACAATAGTAAGTGGCTGTGCCTTTCAGATTTGATGGGTAGGCATTGTCAGTTTCTTCTATGGTGGAGAAGATACCTAGTAGTCCTTCATTGTATTCCACGTTCCCTTAAGCTAATATACAAAAATGAAGAAGGAGGAGGAGAAAGGGGAAGGGGAAGGAGGAAGAGAAGGAGGAAGAGAAGGGAAAACCCAAACAACTGAGTGTCATTTAGTCAATTCCGACTAATAGCAAAGTCTATAGGACCAAATAGAACCATCCCTGGAAGTTTCTGAGACTCTAAATCTTTATACGAGCAAAAAGTCTCATCTGTTACCCTTGGCACCACTGATCGGATTGAACTCCTGACCTTTAATTATCAGCCTAATACATAACCCACCATACCGTCAGAACTCCTTGAATCTAATGCTTGGATCTCCTAGGTGCTGAGAAGATTTTCGATAATAAAAGAGATGAGGGAAAAAAAAACAAAATAAATAAAATAAAAGAGATGAGGATAATAGACTGGTGCTTTCTATGGGGTTGGCCTACAGACCGAAGACAACAGCCACAGAGTTGGTATGTGTCATGACCCATCAGGGCAAAGCTGTCAGCTGCTCTCAAGAACAATCAAATATTTTCATGAAAATGTACGCATTAAGTTTCCTCCTAAAAATTCTGCTAGAGGACCCAACAACCACAACAATACAACCTATTGCTGTCAAATCACTTTCAACACACAGTGGGAGATTCTGTTGTAAGTTGCTGCCAGGTCGGTTCCGATCCATAGCACAAATGAATAAAATGCTGCATCCTCAAAGTTGTCCCTTTGCTTGAGATCAGGCTTGAAGCTACGGTGTCAACCCTCGGGGGGCTGCCTCTTCCTGTACTGCCTCTCTACAGGCACGAGGTCCTCCTCCAGGGGCTGGTCTCTCCTGAAGCACTGTCCGGAGTATGGAAGACCGAGTGTCATCATCCTTGCCTCCGAGGAACACTGAGGCCATCCCGCTTCCAAGACAGTCTGTTCTTCTTTGTCCTTTTGGAAATCCAGGGCACTTTCGATATTCTTCTCCAGGGTCACAATTCAACTGCATCAATGCATCTCCAGTCTTCCTTGGTCTGTGACCAAGCATGGCAGAGGAAAATTGCCCTTTTAGGTTTTTAAAAAAATAAATCATCTTATCGGGGGTTCATACCACTCATCATGATCCATCCACCCATCCATGTATGCAAAGCGTGCCTGTGCGTCTGTTGCCATCCTCGTGCTCAAAACATTTTCTTTCAGTTTTCCAAGGCTTCTAATAATCTTTAGAGAAGCAGATTGTTGTGTCTTTCCCCCTTGCAAGAAGTTTCTACTAGGTGCAAAATATTGAACGAAACATTCGACATGATGGAAAGTGTCGTTCAGGGGGCATTTGGACATCCAGATGGGGTACTAGCTTTGATGGTCTGTTTACTCTGGATTGATATTTAAAGACTGTCAGCTATGGGCTTCCAGCTCAATAGATGCTGTCAATCTTAGCTTATAAAGAGCTGAAAATGAGATCATGATGGCTGCACCTTAAGCAGAGCTCTTCGGTGAGGTTAACCCCCAGGCTGCCTTTGGATCATGTAGTGGCAATGGGAGTTTTCTTAAGGATAGTCAATATGATATATTTATAGTCCACCCCCAGCACCAATACCACAAATGTGTATTTAGAATACATTAAGATAACACCTTAGGCTTATATTCCTGAGTCCACTAGCTGGTTGGAAAGGTTATTATAGTATTTTATCTTTGTCCAAACTAGTTTGTATTTGCTTATGATGATCTGGCATAGGTCTCCTCTCTTAACATCCACAAAGTTATGTTCTTTGTGGTAGGCATGTCTCCAAATTTCCTGGACTTGACCCATTCTGTGTCCTCCCAGTAAAGGAATCATTTAGACACAGGACCAGATGCTCAACTGAGACAGATGGAGGTGATGGGGGTCACATTTTTAGCAGGAATCATGTTTTCTCATTAGTGTTTTGGAAAGTTTAAATCCTTTAACATATTAAAATACATGTTATAGCTGAGCCTGATCTTACCCTGTTATCCAGAGATAATATGGGGACAGATAGCTAGTGTTGTAAATATCTCCTTTTCAAAGAGTTCTTTCTTACAAGGTATCCAATTAAACTGGTGATTCCAGTATCATAGCACTGTACATAAACTGTATCATAGCACATTGGTCACAAAACCAGTTCATTTTTTTTTTTTTTGGTCACAGAGCCTCCATCTTCTAGTAAAATTTCCAGGACACAATGAGTATATTTACCATGAAGGATGTTGAAGGCTCACAATGACATTTCAAGGGAAGCAGGTTATAGGAATTCTTTCCATGAAATGTTGAAAAATCTGTGCATCCGTCATGGATATTCAAAGAAGGAACAGGCTTTAACACCTATCTTATCTGTAATGTTGGCATACTAGATAAAGCCAACAATTATGGAAAACTTGAGTCTCAATCAGTGTACAGAATTATATACTAATTATATATATCCCTGGAGTATATATAATTATATATACCCCTGAAGCCTTCATCTTACTTCAGCAGTTATCATTTTACTAATCATGCTGGAGATGCCTTCCTGCCATCTTGTTGTTTGTTTGTTTCACTGCTCTTCTTTAAAGTAAATCCTAAGCATTGTGTTCTTTCACACTTAAATATTCAGGATGCATTTGAAACTAAAGGTTTCTCTCCCTCCCCTGTGTTTGTCTGGGTAGACTAGAGACACTGATTCATGGAGACACTCATAGGTGTATCAGACAGAGTTTTATATACAAGAGCAACTGTGCATTAAGAAAATATCCCAACCCAGTTCAATTTTAGGTCATAAATCTGACATTAGCCCATATGTCTGATACCCATCTATAAAGTCTTCTTCAGACTCACGAAACACATGCAATGACATCACAGCCAGTGAGTGGAGAGTCTTGTGGATCCAGTGGTGCTGTAAGCCTCTCAGTGCTGGCAAGAGTCTCCATGTGACTTCTCTCGGTCTAGGTTTCTGGCCGAATCAGGGTAGGCCTATGTTGCTTCTCAGGGATGTCTTGCAGGGAGTCAGCCTTGTCAGTCAAGTGTCTCCAAGGGAGTGAGCTGAGAGAGAGAGTGTCTCTTCCTTCAAGAAGGAATTACCACGTTTCCCAGAATTCTCAGGGGAAGGTGATACCCATACAGAAGCCTCATTGGCTATCTCCAGATTCACAGGCTAGACTCCACTCCTACGTTCTTCATCCTCAAATTGACACCAGACTGCCACACCCACACCCCATTTAAGAAAAACAGCAAGAGGAACACATAACTAGGAGCCATTCTTATAGACAGCATAAAATTTAAAAAGTACCATGGACTTTCAGAAGGACAAACAGATCTGTCGTGGAAGCATAGGGTTAATTTCAGGAAATATTCACACACACACACACACACACACACACACACATACAGCCTACACAAACTTATTGTCTCAAAATGTCCTTTCATGGTTAACTTTTATTGGGTTCCAAACAAGGTCTGCTTAATATATTTAAATACTATGCTAAGTTCTTTTAATTGGATTGCCTTTGGGGGGAAAATTACACCTCCCAAACCAAACTTAAATCTAAACGAGTTGTTATTTGGTCAGCACCCACTCAGGAAGACCCTGTGTGTGTGTGTGTGTGTGTGTGTGTGTGTGTGAGAGAGAGAGAGAGAGAGAGAGAGAGAGAGAGAGAGAGAGAGAGAGAAGCAGCAGCACGGGCTCAGGAGCAGTTTTCAATGCCTATGACCATTCAGAAGTAGCTCTGTAGGGCATTCCAAGGCTCCTTTGGGTGGATTCAAGCTGCCGAACTTTTGGATAGTGACCGAACACTTAACACTTACCATTGGGGATAGATTCATAATCTGGTATCAACTTGAGACTATTAAGAGTGAAGGGGTGGAGTTTAGCCTGTCAATCAGGTCATAGCTTGCAGACCTCATTTGGGGCCTCTAAGGGAGACACTCTCTCTGCTCTGTCTCCCGGCAAGACATTCCCGATGACTAGCCACAGAGAGACACACTGATGCAGTCAAATCCCCAGAGCTGGAGGAGCCTCGTGGAGACCCCTGCCAGTGCTGAGATGCTTCCACCACCACCATATACAAGTCTTTCTACCTGCTGGCCTCTTATCTTCCTGCATTCGGCATCTACCTGAGTCTGAAGAGGAATTTGTAGATTGGCATCGGACATATGGGCTGATACCAGACTTATGGACTTGAACTAGAGTGGGCTGGGGTGTTCTCTTAATATACAATTGCTCTTTTATGTAAAGCTCTTTCCTGCATAAATCTGAGTCGCCCTGGTTTTGCTTTTCTAGCCTACCTAAACTAACAATCCACCACAGGATGCCTTCTTATGACCATAGGCCTTTTTTGCTCATGCCTTTCATTTCCTAGAGAAGCAGTGTGGTTTACCTGCAGAAAAAAATTAAAATCAGGTTTTGCCTACTTGCTTCCTTGTAGTGCCCATTGTTCTTCACCCTTTTATATTCCGTTATCACTTGGATAGAAGCCTAGAAAAGTGGACTTGATTCGGTTTGGATTTTTCTGGTAAGCTCAATTCACGGGGGCTTTAGGCACTTCCTGTGGCATCATATTTAATGAAACTGGCTGTGCCAATGTTTAGCCTGGTTGGTCAGTGTGCTCATGTATCAAATCATTATCTCCCTGATCAAGATTGCCAATCCACCTCCCTCCATGTGGATACCCTTTAAACAAAGGCTGACTGACGAAAAAAATTGCTGTCAGTAACCTTTCATTCTTCTCTCCTGTTTTCACGTGGCCTTCTTTCCATGGTCAGACTTGTTTCCTCTTCCATTTCTCTCCCAATACAGACTCTTTAAGAGCAGAACATTTTAGTAAGGCCCAAAATATACTATTCCCTTTCTCTTGGCAGCAGAAGTGCACAAATGCAATATGGCATTGAGCACGGGATGCAATCCGGTGTGCCCATCACCTGTATGGGCCTTTTGATGGAGGTTGGTGACCTGCAGGAGGTGCGCTAATTCCTCAGGGCCTGAGCAATATGGAACCGGCAAAACCTGTCAGGTGACAGATGCTTCTGAATTCATTGTTCCTCCTTAAAGAGCGAAAATGTGATTTTTAAGAATTACGGAGCATCTGCCATAAGTCAAAGTCTTTCCAGTCGCCTGATATGAAGCCCGAAGCTGTATAGTGAATTGAAAGAAGCCGGAAGAAGAATGGATGCCTTAAAATGCTGAAGAGCACTCAATAGACAGTGGGTCTCTAGAAGTACAAATGGAACAGTCTCTGAAAAATAATACCACCCAAATACTTTAGGCATAACAACAGCAAACACCAGTTACTAGAAAAAGATACAACATTTTGTTTCAAAGGAGGGAGTGGGAACATACATCATAAATGAATGACAGCCCCCAAGTAGACATGGCATAGCAGCCACGGCAGTGGACCCAACAGACCAATGGTCATGATGATGGCACTGATCTGGGCATCTTTCCCTTCTATTCTGCATAAGGCTGCCATGAATGATGCCAACACTACAGTAACTAGCAATCATAATTAACTTTTCTTGGAGATTCTGGTGTTCAGAAGACAATTGAAGGCAGTGGGAACCTGAGACACAATTTTAGGATCTACACAGACAATCCACTTCAGGTGATACCCCACTATCCATAATAGAGGGATGGAAAGAAACTGGTTGCCAAACAGTGCATTGGAGAGGCGATCACTACTGAAGAGTTTATTCTTAAAGAAGCATTGAAAACACAAGTTAGGAGATCAAAAGGATAAACTGAACTTGAATGATTTTAAAGTCTTAGTTTACACTGGTACAGATAGGATCCAGAAACATGGGGAATCCAGGACAGCTGATCCCATTAGGACCAGTGGTGAGAGTGGTGATACTGGGAGGGTGGAGGGAAGGTGGTGTAGAAAGGGGGAACCGATGATAAGGATCCACATATAACCTCCTCCCTGGAGTTCGGACAACAGGGAAGCAGGTGAAGAGAGACATCAGACAATACACGATATGACAAAATAATAGTAATTTATAAATTATCATGAGGGAGAGGGAAAATGAGGAGCTAATACCAAGGGCTTAAGTAGAAAGAAAATATTTTGAGAATGATGATGGCAACAAGTGCACAAATGTGCTGTGCATACAATAGATGTATGTTTGGATTGTGTTAAGAGTTGTATGGGCCCCCAATAAAATGATTTAAAAAGCAAACAAACAGAAAGCCACCTTCTCAGTTGATTCCCCTCTCTGAAGCACATTGGACCTGATCTGATTTTCAACATTTCCTCGGGTTTTTGCCTGCTTTTGTTTGTTTGTTTGTTTCATCTTGGGGTTTAGCTTAGAGGTATTTTGTCATCAGAGGTCACCCTCTTGAATTTTAGCTATATGTTTTTCTGTTTTGCAGGGTATGAAACCCAGGATTGATGAGTTTCAGCAAGCAGAATAAGGGTTCCTGGGGATCCCAGTGGGGGAAGGTGGGGACAAAGGAGGATTGATATCACGGTGCTCAAGAGGAAAATGGTTGCCTGTGATGGCAATTGTACAATATTGATCAATGTACCTGAACTACAGAATACTATGATATCTGTATTAACTCCTAATTAAATGATTTTGAGGGGAAAAACACAATATCCATTGAGTGGTCAGGTCAACTGGCATAAAAATAAGAGTAGCATTTTCTTTTTTGTTTTTCAAATGACTCTTATTTTACATAGCACAAAAGTCATCAATGGCATGATTTCTCAGTGAGTCAGCTTTGGCACAAGTGATTCTATTCTTTGGGAAGATATTAAGGTTGGAGTCATTAAGAAAAGACTTTAGAGAAATAGAGTCTCCTTTAGGCAGCAACCAAAGAGGACAGAATAGTTTTTTCCACTAAAACTGTAGATTTACTTAAGCCTCTGCCCACCTTTGCATAAGGGTATGTTCTGAAGTAATAATAGAAATAGCAGCCACTTCATGAGGGCTTACGGGGTGCCAATCACAAAACAGGCATCGCAAACTCTGAGGTTCTGACATTTAATATAATTTGATCAAGATCACACAGCTAGCAGCTGTCAGGATTTGTCTAAATCTGAGACCCCTAGTACACGACACTACATTGCTCTCCAGATGGAAAGCTCTGAAACAGAAAGCCGCAACATTTGCAGTTTCTGTGCTCGAAGATTTGTGCAATAGCCATCAGAAACAGTCAAAGTTCTGAAGCTCAAAGTTTGCCTCCCTGGGCTACATTTGGTAACAAAGTAACCAGAATGAGGATTGTTTTCAATGACATCAGTGAACGCTCTAGAAAACCTTTAGACCAGCATTCAATACTGAAGAGTTGATGATTAAGGATGCATTGAAAATGCAAGTTAGATAAGGAATTGGTGTATGACTTGCATTTGGGTGATCATTATGTTAATGTTGATGCTAAGAATAATCTGCAAAGATTCTTGGGTATGTGGCTCTAATGAAGTTGGTTCTTCTGGGCACTATCCCTGTATGGGAGCAATGGAAGCAGGAATCTACAACTAAGTTGGTTCGGTGGTGACACTATTCCAGCTACTCGACTTTTGGCTAAAGTCATTGCCAAAAGAGAATTGATCGGTAACCTGAGTTCTCTGGAGGGGCAAGCCCAGTGTTGCTTCTAGAGAAATATAAAAAGAGAGCACTGTATCAGGAAAAAATGGCTCACACGATTGTTGAAGCAAATAAGTCCAGTCTGGTTCAAGTCTGTGAGTCAGATGTTAAGCTGGTGGCTTCTTCTGACTCATAAGGGAAAACGCCCCATGCAGCAGGAAGACAGATAGCAACATCACAGACTGGTGCATGCTAGAAGATTGGTGGCTGACAGAGTGGAACGAATCCAAGGTCAGCAGACTCTAGTGGTTCCCACCAAGCAGTATGGCATCTCATTAGCTGAAAAATCAGAGATTTATGTGCTAGATGCAGGATCCATGCCAGCAGGAAGAGAGAAGCTCTCCACTGCATCTACTTAAATGTCAAGTATGCCATGCCCCCTAGGAAATACCTTCAGGGGTATGACCAAGTAACTGACTTACAGTAGATCCTCTCTAGTAGAATGAATTACATTATATTATATCGCATGATGGAAGGTACCTCAATTGCCAAACTACTGAGAATCCTGGCCCAGCTAAATCAAACACAAACACTCACAGTAGGGAATCTCCTGTCTGGGCTGGACTGCATACAGATCACTTGTAATTTTCTGTCTATCTGTGTTCATGAAATGATTTGGTTCAATTATTTTCAACCAAAACATAGCACTTAATCACTTTTTGTTTCTGATTTAAATACTTTTCTGGGGATGGCTGAGGACAGCTGCATGGGTGATGCCAATGCCTAATGCACTTGGTTGCTAACCACAGATGGGGGCGGGTTGTATTTACCCAGAGGTGCCTTGAAAGAAAGCCCCCGCTCTACTTTCAAACCTCAGACCTAGAAAACCCCAAGGAGAGGAGTTCCACTTTGACAAACAATGGGTTGCCATAAATTGGGGTCAACCAGTTATAGACATTTCTCTGAAAATATAGTTCCCAAGTGTTTGGTCAAACCACAGGCTACATCTGCATCAGTTCATAGACATAAGATGTGGCAAACTACATATTTTTAGCACAGACCATAAAACAAAACCCATTGTCATCTAGTAAATTGTGACTCATAATGGCTGTCTAGGAGAGAGTTGATTGGCCCTCTACTGTTTCCAGGACAGGGGAAACAGCCTGTCCCTTCTTTCTCCCAAGGGGTGGACTGTTGAGTTTAAATGGCAAGCCTCTTAGTTAGCAGCTGGACACTTTCATTGTGTCACCAGGTCCCCTTTAGAATCTACATACCCACGGCAAAACACAAAATTCATATAAAATTTTCTCACCCAGCTGCTACAAAGACCATCTTAACTACTTAATTTCTGTCATTGTAAAACCAATGCTTAATTATACCCAGAAAACACCACAACAAAGCAACACATTGCTGACAGAGCAAACCCTCGATGCTTATTCTTTTTTTAAAAAATCATTTTATTGGGGGCTCATGCAACTCTTATCACAATCCATCCATACATCTATTGTATGCAAAGCACATTTGTACATTTGTTGCCATCATCATTCTCAAAACATTTTCTTTCTACTTAAGCCCTTGGTATTAACTCCTCATATTTCCCCTCCCCGATGTCCCTCCCTCATGAACCCTTGATAATTTATAAATTATTATTTTTTCATCATATTGTACACTGCCCAATGTCTCCCTTCAGCCCTTCCCTGTTTTTCATACCCCAGGGAGGAGGTTCTATGTAGATCCTTATCATCGATTCCCCTTTTCTACTCCACCTTTCCTCCACTCTTCCCCTATCACCTACTGGTTTTGAAGGGATCATCTGCCCCATATTCCCCATGGTTCTGGTTTCTAACTGTACCAGTGCACATCCCCTGGTCTCAATGCTTATTCTTTCCATGAGGAGACCACGAAGTGATTCTGTCTGAAGACACATCTCCCACAGGTAAAGGAAACCCAGCCATCACCATGAGCATTCCTTTCTGATCATTAGGTTGTTGTGGTTAGGAGAAATTGTCGGCTCCAACCCATAGAGAGAGACCCTGCACAGCAGAACGAAACACTGCCGGGTCCTGTGCCATCCTCACAAGAGTTCTTATTCCTGAGCCCGTTGATGTAGTCCCTGTGTCAGGAGATCTCATTGAGGTATTCCTTCTTGTGTACTGCTTTACAAAACATGATGCCTTTCTCCAGGGACTGGTCTCTCCTGACAACAGGTCCAAAGGACATAAAACGAAGGCTTGCCAGCCTTGCCTCTAAGAAGCACTCAGGTCAGATTTCTTCCAAGACAGATCAATGTGTCTTTTCAGCAGCGCGTGGTACTTTTACTGGTCTTCTCCAGAACCACAGTGCAAATTCATTGCTTCTTCTTCACGCTTCCTCCTTCTATGTCCAACTTTCACAGGAGTGTGAGGCAAAGGAGAATGTCCTGGCTTGAGTCAGGTGCATCTTCGTCCTCACAGTAATGTCCCTGATCTTCAGTACTCTAAAGACTTGTACAACACATTGACCCAATGTAATGTGCCTTTTTTATCTCATCTGCCGCTTCCATAGCATTGGTTATGGATCCAAGCAAGATAAAATCCTTGACAACGTCAAACTTTCCTCTATTTATCAGGATATTACTTATTGGTCCAGTTGTGAAGATTTGGGTTTTCTTGACACCAACTTGTAACCCATACCATACACTGTAATCTTTGATCTTCATCAGCAAAAGGTTCAAGTCCTCCTCATGCTCAGTCAGCAAGCCGGTGTCATCTGCAGATCCCAGGTTGTTCCACAACCTTCCTCCATCCTGATTCCACATTCCTCATAGAATCCAGCTTCTCTGATGATTTGCTCAGCAAGAAGATCGAACAAGTATGGTGAGAGAATCGAACCCTAAGGACATAGGAGGGGTGGTTCAGACTGAGAACATGTGTTGAGAATGAAGCAACTGGAGCTTGCAGTTTTCTGCTGCCCACCTCCCCTGGTACCCCATCCACGAGATGCATTAGTCTACCCCTTTGTGTGGGACCTCCACTCAAAGAATCCAGGTATCCTCTAGTTTGTAGCCTCTCTGCACTATGAAAAGGAGGAAGGCCCTCAATGAGGTGGATTGACACAGTGGCTCTGCCAATGGGCTCAGCCATAGAGACAATGGTGAGAATGGTGTGGGTCCAGGCAGTGTCTCAGTCTATGGTTGCTATGAGTTGGACCTGACGTGCTAGCCCCTAAAAATGATGGCGACTGGAAGCGAGACCAACAGGCATCCATTTTGGGGAGAGTCTATGGATGGTGAATGGGTTTTTTTTAAATATGAAGGAGATATGTATATACTTTCTTCGTTTTTATTTTCCTAAGATTGTATCCCTTCCTATAAATCCAATCATCTGAATACTTTAGGTACCCATTTTATTATTGAAAGCATCGCAAAAGTTGCTGTCTCGCGGTTCTAGGGCATATTTTCATGAGCTGTGTTTATGATTTTGTTTTGTCTGTATAGCCCCCCCCCAGTAACTTCCCTTTTGAGAAGAAGGAAAATTAATTAAAAGCTGGCCTAAGAAATTAAGGATCCAGACATTCCCGCCCCCCAAGCAGAAGAAGAATGGGAGATTAGATGTTTCTTTCATTATTGTTCTTCAAAAATCACTACAGAACTTTTCTTACCTTTCTTCCTTTTAAACAGTTCAGATGATTTTATTTTAAAGTAACCTTCTCTCTTTTAGAGGCAAGGTAAAACTTCAGCATCAAAGAGAAACCAAAACAGTGTTTGGGGGCAGATTTTCCCAGAGAGGTTTGATGAATAGGTGAGATCTTATATAAGAATTAAAAACAACCCTCTCCAAAAAAAAACCCACACAAAATTGAGGCAAGAGAAGATGATAGGGTGAGGATAGTGCCACTTTTCTTATGCAAATCGACTTACACTGCATCCCACCCCCCAACATTATGAGAGGTTCTCATGAGACTATTCCCTCAAATTTGTTCATCCTTCTCTCCCTACCTTCCTCTGTTATTTGCCTTCTTTCTTTTTGAAGAGATTCCTCTATCAGGACCAAGCTGACTCCTAACAAATAAGCCAAGAAAAGCCAGGGACTTGTCTCGAACCCATAGCCCCCCTCTCCTAAAGTGTGACAACCTTGTTCCCCTTGACCTGTCACATGCTCTAACTGGAATTTTGAATTCAAAGTGACACACAGGTGCTTTCTGATGCTTGGACCTAGAGATCTGAAAGTGAACCTGATCCCTTGCGTCTGGGGATGCCAGGGGCTCTTACAGTTCTTATAACCTTCCATACATCATTTGTATCAAGCATATTAGTATACACATTGCCATATTCATTTTTTTCCAACTATTTTACACTTGAGCCCTTGGTATAAGCTCCTCTTTCCCCTTACCCCCTTTTAAATGAATCATTTTATTGGGAGCTCACACAACTCCTGTCACAATCCATACATACATCAATTGTATGCAGGCCCATTTGAACACTTGTTGCCATTATCATTTTCAAAACATCCTCCCTCCACTTAGGGCCCCAGTACCAGCTCCCCATATTTCCCTTCACACCCTCCTCCCTGTCCCCCATGAACTCTTAGTAATTTACAAATTGTTGTTACGTTTTCATATTGTACACTGTCCAATGTGTCCCTTCATTCACAGATGGTGGAATAGAAAGGGGGAACCAGTTTCAGGGATCTACATATAACCTCCTCTCTGGGACACAGACAACAGGGAAGTGAATGACGTGAATGGAGGGGATGACCTTTGTAATGTTCTGGTCTGTCCCCACTTGGATGATTTATTCCAGGAAATTTCCTTGTTCAAATCAAAGTTAGAAGAACCACGTTGTCACCAAGCCCTCACAGAGAACAAGGTCAAATAAACCAGGCTTTAAGAAAGAGATTCACTCCCTGGGTTTCCATCAATGGCTGTGCATCACAAGGTCAGCAGATCAAATAGACCAGCCTTTCAGAAGAAGAAAGATGTGCTTCTGTAAAGATTGACAGCTTGGGAGCCACACAGGGCAGTTTTGCGCTGTCAGAGATGGTTGCTCTGAACTGAAATAGACTTGATATTGCAGTGGGTTTGGTCTTAATCAGCTAAGCTTTATTGAAAAAAAACTGTTAGGTTTCTTGGGTAGGAAAATCTCCATGCTTGGTTTCCCACACCAAAGAGTTCAGGTCAAAGCCTGGTGTATAATCCAAGTGGGTTTTTTATAAAAGGACGGAAGAAGTTTCAGGTTTGACAGTCACAGAACACGGGCAAAACTGCAGACCCACACATGGTGTTCTGAGACCACTGATAGAGACCACAGTGTGGCTGAACCAAAGGCGGAGAAGCAGACAAAGGGTCTGGTGGTCTTGAGGTCCTGGTAATTTGGGTCTTCTGCGAGAAGGCGAGGTTGGAGGTCTTGGTTGACCCCATTGGCTGAATTAAGCCCAGCAGACCTCATCAGAGTCCACCCAGGTGTACTGCCCACCTGATTCAAGGCCTGAATTTAGGGCATGCTCAATTACTCTTTATGGCTGGCTAAGGGGGGAATGGAGGCGGGGCGGGGCTGACTTCAGGCATGTGGAGAGAGTCAACCCCGCCTCTGTTCTGCTACCTAACAAAACTTCTGAGAGGCAGACAACTACCGTTTCCATTTTCCCCATCTATGGGTGGTGAATGCAGCCCCCCAGAGCTCAGGACAGCTATTACCCACTGAGACATTCTCACACACAGAAAATGAGAATATAATTTATCAAGTGGTATGTGTCCAATGATTCAGAAAGATCCACATGTGATTTTGTTTCAGCCGCGCTAATAAGAAAGAATGTGTCAGGTTCAGTTAAGCGTCTTCTGTGATCTGATTCCTTCCTGACTAAACCAGGGTCCGCTGCCTTGCGGAGGGAAGCTCACTTTGCAAAAGGACTTTTCATTTTCACACGGGGCGTGGGGGTGGGGGGCAGCTTCGGCATAGCAGTGAGCCCTTAGTAGGATAATCATCAAATCAACACGACTCAAAATTTCCCTCCTTCTCCTTTCTCTGTTTTAACACCAACTGCAGCTCATTTTTCCGCTACCCAAACCACTGGAAAGGAGTTCTGATAGCACTGTGAGTTCAGTCCCGGGCTGCTGACGGAAAACCCTCTCCCGAAGCTGGCTACTCTGGTAAAGATTTAAAATCTCAGAAACTCTATGAAGTGGTTTTTAACCTTCCTAATGCTGCGATACTTTCATATAGTTCCCCATGGGGCGGTGACTCTAACCATTGAATTATTTCCATTGTTACTTTATCACTGTGATGAATCGGGCCACCCCTGTGAAAGAGTCATTGGACCCCCTCCCCCGAGGGGTCACCAGCTCCCTCCTCCTGTTGAGAACTGCTGCTAAATAGAGTCACTATGAGTTGGACATAGCTTGATGGCAGTGGGTTGCTTCCTATCTCACAACCTAGGGCGGGGAAGAGTTTGGGAAGCACCCAGGGCTTGATCAGATCCCACAGTGGAAGGGCTCCACCCTCCAGATGGTCAGGCTGGTCCCAGTCTCAGACACCAGTCAGAAGCATGCATGTTCCCAGGGTTTCCCTCTATTCTGCTGCCTATACCTCCAGGACTAACCTGTTACCTCTTTAGGGTGCTAGCCTTAAGCATAGAGTCCAAGGGCCCTCATTTTTAATTCTTTGGCTCCTACTACCCTCTGAGGGTTTGTTAATGCAATGAAGTAACCCTTGGGGACTGATAGAAACCACTGTCATTACAGTGATAGCTTCATTAACCAGGAAAAGTCAGAATCAGCATAAAGGAGAGAGATGTGTAGGGCAGGGCAAGCTCGCAAAGGATTTCCACCTGGGAGCTTCTGTATCTCAATGAGAGTGTGTCACCTTCCTGAGAGGCGATGTCTTTCCTCATCCAGGAAGCTCATAGAGATTCAGGGTCTATCACTCTTTGTAAGGTCTATTTACATGCCATCCAAAGGTGGTCCTTATAAGGGAGTCTCCTGAGGGGGATATATCTCACAAGGCAGTTATGAGGGCGTGTGGTAGTTACATAAACCGGTGTCGATTTGAGACTTGAAGGGATTAAGAGCGAAGGGGTGGAGTCTAGTCTGTCAATCAGATCATAGCCAATGAGGCCTCTGTGTGGGCATGGCCCTTTCCTGAGAATTCTGGGAACTCCTGTATTTTCTTTCTTGGAAATGGGAGACACTTTCTCTCTCTGCTCACTCCCTTGGAGATGCTCTACTGACAAAACACATGGCACTATGCTGATAGTCCCCATGTCCTGGGAACTGGAGAAGCCATATGGAGACCCTTGCCTATGCTGTATTGCTTACAACACCAGTGAATCCAATGATTTTCAAACCAAAGGCCTATGTTTGTCCTGCTTTCTATATCATTGCATGTGTTTCATGTGTGTGAAGAGGACTTTATAGATTGGTATTGGACATGTGGGCTAATATAGGACTTATGGACTCGATCTGGACTGGACAGGGATGTTTTCTCAATATTCAACTGCTCTTGTACATAAATCTCTTTCTTTTTGGGGGGTGCACATCACTGCCCTCTGGTGGGAGTGGGAGGCCCAGCCTTGCTCCTGAATAGCCACTGCTGGATTTGAACCACCAAACCAGTAGGCCGTAGTCCCGCACACAACCATTACACCACAGGGCCTCAGTCCAAATCTCTTTCTTATATACATATGTGTCCATAAATTTATTTCTCTAGTCTACCCATACTAACACAGGTGTTGACATCAGGTGGGACCCTCAGACAAGACTAGCCTCACCCAAGAGTCACCTAAGTGACATAGCCTGTTAATTAGGTATGGTATGGTATGGAATATTCATTGAAGACAACAAAACCATAAGGGGAAATATAAGATTTTAGGGATAATCCCTCAAAATTGAAGGCAAAGAGCAAATTCTTTGCCTAAGGTTACATTCTAAGCCCCACAAACCCTTCCTTCATTGACCAAGACACGATATATTATATCTAACCACAAGGAATCTGACAGCAATTCAGCAGCATCATTATCCACCACCAGTTTTAGAACACACAAATATACACAAAGTCTTGGGCAATGTTTCTAAGGATGATTTAGAGGAGTGTAGGAATGGCTAGAGGCAGAGACCAATGCGGAACAAGATGCCACATTGTTCAACAGACCCACAGCAAATGTCACGCTTTCCAGGCCCTTGCTGAAATGAAGGTCAAGTCTTCCGGGCTGGAGACAACTGGTGTCCCAAGGGGATAGACATTTTTATAGTTCCAGGAACACATTGTCCAACAAATAGTTGGTGAAATACATGAACAGCCAGCGACTACTGCGATCGCTGCACGGAAGGAAAATGGTCCAGTCCTCATCTGGAGGCAGACAAACCTGTGTATTTTTGTAGACAGAGAGACCCTGAGGATAAACAGCGGAAGCTTCTGTGAAGCAGAGAGTCTTTCTGTTCCCATTTGTTTTGCTTTGTCTGTTTCTACTTCAGTGCCCCATCTGCCTTCAGGGAGAGGAACACACAATAATCCCCATAGAAGAAAACAAAACAAAGCAAAAAAAGAAAAGTATAATTTTCTCCTGCAGCCACTGAAGAGTTACTATGTGGAGAATAGCGTCTAGCAACCTTCTTTGGGAGGGTGTGTGAAGAGCAGCAGGGAGTCCCTGGGTGGTGTGAATCATGAAGCCTCTCTGTTCAACAGGGAAAGGCTTGAATTCACTCAGAGATGCCTCCAAAGAGAGGCCTGGTGGTGGACTTCTGAAGGTGACTGGCCGTGCAAAGCCCTCTGTAACACCGTTCAGTTCTGACACACCTGGGTTAGCCACACGTTGGGGCAGGACCAATGATAACGGGTTGGTTATGAGAATGAAGACAAAGTCATCAGAGAGTGGGCCTCTAGGTGCATTTCTGGGCTATTCATTTTGGGATGTCTGAAACCAAGATCACTTTACCAAATGGCTCAGCCCGAAATTTTCCTGTTGGCTTTTCATGTTTGAGTTGCTGTCTTTTAAGCTTTGCTTTCTCGCCTGACATTAGACAAGTTGCATCTCAGGATGAAACTGCTCTCCACCTTTGCTTTCCTTAACTGGGGGGGGGGGGGGGGGCGGGCTGCAGCATGTTCTGGGGAAGCGGCTTGGAAACACCGTGGGACTTTCCGGAAGCTTCCTGGTGTTTGATGGATGGTTGGACTGTGTCACCAGTCCCTTGGGAAGCTTGAACAACAAAGTCTGTTCTTATGAGAAGAGAACAAAGGGGAAAAAAAAGAACTTTCAGTCCACCCGTGGAGGGGAAACGACAAACAAACACTCAACCATCTCACCCACTCTTGGATTGAAATCCCATCTAAATTCCAGCCTTCTACTTTTGAATGATGTCTATGTCTTTTACTGTTGAGTGTCTAGCCTGTGTTGTTGAGTTACATCAGGAGGAAGTTCTGCCGTTGTTGATGGTGCTGCTGTTGCTAGGCACTGAGACTGTTCAGACTCAGAAACACTGTCCAGTCCTGCTCTGTCCCCACAAAAACTCTGATGCTGGAGCCCATTGATGCCCCTACTGCGTCACTCCATTTGTTGATGGTTTCCCTTTAAAAAAAATTTTTGATTCTTGCGCCATGTCCGTCCTTCTCCAGAACCTGGTGTCTCCTGATAACATGTCCAAAGTCCTTGAGACAAAGTCTCTTGCTATCCTTGCCATCTAAGGAGCATTCTGGCTATACCTCTTCCTATACAGATGGGTGTGTTCTTTTGGCAGTCCGCGGTACGCTCAATATTCTTTGCCAGCACCATCGTTCAAATGCATCTGCGTGTCCTCAAGTATTTATTGACTACATGGGCTAAGGCATTCGACAGTGCAAACCATAACACCCTATGGACATCCCAGGAATCCCAGAATACTACATTGTGTCCATTCAGACCCTGTACACCAATCGAAACAACTGTGTGAAGAGAACAGGGACAGATAGCATGGCTATAAAACAGGCAAGGTTTGCATTCAGGTGACATATGTTCTCCGTACTTATCTAGTCTGTATGCTGACCACCTAATCAGAGTTACAGGAAGAAACCATTGAAAGGAACAAAGTCCTGGCCTTGTCTCAACAACTCTGCCCCTCACTTTTTCATGGAATCGGAATAGTGATTATTATGATCACTTATCAAATGCCTCCTTTCATCTAAGGGTCCTGCTAGGTGTTTTGAACCTTGAAAAGGTTATGAGATGATGGTATTGTCTTATGATGTGATGGTGGGATGGTCAGATTTATTTTTTTTACAGATCCGGAAAGTCTGATCCAGAGATTAAGTCACTTATGGACCGAGCTAAAAAAATCAGAATACTTGCCCATGGGTTGGTTTCAACTCTGGCATCCTTGTGTAGGTGAGAGAAGAGCTGTGTTTGGAAGGGCTCTTAAGCACTGGTTTGGGGAGTAATAAATCACCAGGCCTTTCTTCCAAGGCACCTCTGAATGGATCTGAGTCCCAAACTTTTGGGTAAGAGCTGAGTACCTACTCATCGGTGGCAGCCAGGGACATGCACTTTGTGGGCATAAGTTGCTTCCCTGTTGGCCAGCATGGTTCTGGCCAACAGTCCATGCCCAGGGAGAGTCCTGCTCGCCCTCTGGATTAATGAATGCATCTCCTGGTGCTTTCTCTTCTTCATGCATGCTAGGATTTCTTCCTTCAATGTTGTAATTGCTTCTGATCCCTTTCAAGGGAAAACTCCTGAAATCCCCTTCAGTGGGGTGTCAATAGCAGCTGCTAGGGGTTTATGGGTGCCATCCAAAGCTGCAGATCAGAAGAGGTTTCTTCACAGAACGTCTTCTCTGGCTCTGAGTGATCCAGCAAACTGGGTATTTCTTTCAATCATCATGATGGTGAGTGAGCGAGAATGAACCAATTTATGGTCTAAGACTCTTTGACTCAGCCTTCCCACGATGCTAATATGCCCTGGTGTCCATCAGAGATCTTGCATGGGTAATTCCAGAAACTCTAAAAACTCATTACAATGTGCTTCAATGCTGGATTATTTAAGAAACAGGTACACAGTGCATTAATTGGTGTGGCAGTCATGTGCTTATGCTAATTTTATTATTGAAATGTAGGGGTGGAGTCTAGCCTGTTAATCTGGAGATAGCCATTGAGTAGCCAATGAGGCCTCTATGTGGGCATGGCTTTCTCCTGAGACTTCCGGAAAATTTTGTGATATTTCCCTCGTGAAGATGAGAAGCTATCTTCCCCAGTGGTTGGGAGTTAGTCTCAGAGACAATGAATCACGGGCAAGACAAGATGGCAGCGTCCAAAAAGCTGGAGGAGCTGGCAGAGAGACCACACAGCTTTGCCCTGATGGAGCCAGACCTCTGAAGCTGGGACAGACACATGCAGATCTCTTCCAAAGATGTGTTGCTTCTGCTGTTGATGAACCCTGAGCCCTGGAAATGAGGAGCCATGGGGAGACCCCTGCCAGTGCTGGGATTCTGCACCCACTGACCTGTGACTTCGTGAGTCTGAAGTAGACTTTATAGACTGATTTTGTGCATATGGTCTAATATCAGACTTATGACTTTGAACTGGACTGGGTTGGGAGGCTTTCTCAATGTCCCATTCCTCTTGTATATAAACCTTTCCCTTATATCCATATGCGTGTCTATGAAATTTGTTCCTCTAGTCTACATGGACTAACACAACTGGTGTCTTTAATATGTCCTAGGTTTTGTTCTGGAACTGCCTCACCCCCTTATAGTCTTGCCTCTCTCCTTCAAACAAGCCATGCTTTCCTTCTGCAAACCCTGGGGAAGATCCAGAGATCTATGAAGGGCAAGCCAACTACCACTGAGCCACAGATAAACACTGCCCTGTGGGTTCTGAGCACATCAGAGCACATGTGTTCATGAATCCACAGCTTACAGCAGAGGGACGTGGCTTCTGGAGACAGATCAAGCTGGAGCATAGAGATGGTGGGTGTCTAGGGAAATCCTCTGAACACAATTTATAACAGGGAATAGAAGGAACCCAGGGGACACTACTAAGGAAGCATGGGACTGCTAATTCTGAAAGGTCAATGGTTCACACCCAGCCGACTCTCCTTTGGAGAAAGGTGAGACTATTGGTTCTTATAAAACAGGAAGAGTTTGCTCCCAGTATTGCTAGAAGCACTGTTAGAAGATCTTTCTACCATCCATCTGTCAGTCTTTCAGCCCATGCTGGCTTAGGTGTTCCTTTGATGCTGGTGTTTAGGTCACTGCTATTTCAAATACCAGCAGGGCCAACATGGTGGACAAGTTTAGGGGAGATTGGAAACTAAGACAATCTAGGATCACAGGCCTGATGGTCAACTTCTGAAACATAGGCAATGGAAACCACGTGGATGATCACCTCAGACTGCTGTCCAATATGGTGCTGGCAGATGGTCCCCATTGGTGGGAAGGCACTCCTAATACTGATTGGCCAAGACAATGGACTTGAACACACCCATGGTTAGGATGATGGTGTGTGCTGGGCAGAGTTCTGTCCTCTTGCACACGGGGATCTCACAAGTTAGAAGTTCATGACAGCAATGAACAATATAGAAATTTCTCCCCTCTTCCCGCCCTCCAAACACACACATATATACACCCACACACACATGGTCAGTGGAACTCATTGACCCCAATGACTGAATTAAGCCCACCTGACTTGGGTTGGGTCAATGCAGGTCTATCACCACATAGGTGTACCAGCCTCCACCCCACCCTCAGCCTCCGCTCCCTGGCTTGGGCCTGATTTGGCGCCTGCCCTTTAGCCTTTATTAACTTCCAACTTCTTGTGGGGGGACCTTAGGCATGGAGAGGAACACCCTCCTCTCTTGCAACCTAACCCATGTGAACTCCCCCCATCCTGGTGAGGAGAGGTACAGCAGGGTAACATCTTGTTCTCTTCTGCGAGCGTTTGTCATGAGTCAGAACCGGTTTGCCAGTAGCTGCCGCCACCCACAACGTAAGGCCTCTTAAGATTCTGACCTCAAGAGAAGGGTTTGCTCTGGAGATGAGACGTAGCTCTGAATGAATGGAAACTCCCAGGCCTCTGATGCTGGGAGAAGAAGCTTGACATAGCTGCCTTTACATCTGATATTACGATCTTTAAAGAAACCTCGAGCAATGACCTCCCCGTTATGGCTGACGGACACCTGGAGTCACCCGGGGCCAAAATAGATAGGATGGTGCAGGTTTAAAACAGCACCTTACTGTGGAAGCAGCATTTATTAAGTGGGCCTGGGACTTGCTCTTGATTTTGTTTGTTGTCTTGCCTTCTTTGGTTTTCAAATCAGATGAGATGTCACACATTCGCGGATGATGGTGGGACGAGACAGACTCCACAATCAGGAGATTCTCAAAAAAGCATTCTAGAAGGGTAAGGTATTTTGCAAATTGGAACCAACCCTAGAAGCTCCTCTAGCACAGGAA
Source organism: Nesogale talazaci (assembly GCA_004026705.1). Lineage (NCBI taxonomy): Eukaryota > Metazoa > Chordata > Mammalia > Afrosoricida > Tenrecidae > Nesogale > Nesogale talazaci. Next base: position 46,511 of record PVJH01014274.1, read on the forward strand.
ATATTTTGTGTTCTCCTTTGCTTCTGGCAATGAGTAAACGCTCAATAGACGCCATCAAACCATGGAATAAATGCATGTGAAATGCATGAACTGAGAATTTTTAAGACAGGAGAACAAAATGAGCTATCTAGGAAGCACCACATGGGAATCGTTGCAAGATTTCCCAAAATATATTCCTTGGGAAGCTATATCCACATGTTTGCTCTCGGGGAAAAAAAAGAACAGCTTAAGTAGTTCAATAAATTAAGGAGTATATACATACTTGGTACCACACATGGAACACCACAAAGGGCATGAGTCTGTTATAGAATCTGAAATCTTCAATCTGTACTGCTTTTGGTTGGCTTGTTTGTTTCATTTTTAACCCCTGGTGTTTGTTTGATAGAGTATTGCCTTTTGGCTGGCTCACAGTGTACCTATTGGGAAATGCTGACAATGAAAAGAAAGAGAGGAGAGAGTACTTAAAAAAAAACTGTGGCATATTCTACCAGAGAGATTCTGGGGATGCCACGTCAGGGCTACTGTAGCTACAAACCTACGAAAAGCACTTCTGGATTTCTCAGTAGAGGCAAATCTGCATGCTCCCCCCCACCTCCCCTTTCCACACACACACCTTTCAACACCTTGACATGCATTTGGGGCCAGTTTCCCCATCCCTGATGGGTCCATTCTGCCATTGGAGAGAGGGTCCTGGGTCTCAACAAGGGAAGGGAATGGCACAGGAAAGGTGGCCTACTTGTTCCTTTTTGTAAGCTTAGCACCTTGTATTTCCCTCCAAAGAAGTGGCACACTCAGTATATGTGTATTTGTGGGAAATACTACTTTGAACATCCTATCATAAATTTTGAAGTCAGTTTCCACACCTCAGATAAGCTTGGATTCTTAAGACCTGAAAAGAAGTGGGAATATAGAGACTAGACAGGAGGGTGCACACTGGCACAGATAGCAACTGGAAACACAGAATTCAGGACAAATGAACCCTTCTGATTCAATGGTGAGAATGGTGATACCTGGCATGTGGAGGGAAGGTGGGGAACCGATTACAAGGATCTACATACAACCCCCCTCCCTGGGGGATAGATAGCAGAAAGGTGGGTGAAGGGGAATTCAGACAAGTAAAACATGACAAAATGATAATAATTTATAAATTATCCAGGGTTCATGAGGGAAGGGGTATGGGGAGAGAGGGGGAAAATGAGGAGCTGATACCAAAGGCTGAAGTAGAAACAACTGTTTTGAGAATGATGAGGGCAACCAATGTACAAATGTTCTTGACGCACCGAAAGGATGTATAGATGGTGATAAGAGCTGTATGAGCCCCCAATCAAATGATTTTTTAAAAAATGAACAGGGATATATCACTCTCTGCTGCTTCAAATTTGATTTAAATGTAAATATCACATGGCAAGTCCTTATAGCTTTTCCAGACACTGTTATTACCCCATTTTTTTGGAATGATTCTAATGAGATCATATTCCTTTCATGACAGTGAAGCCTGCCGCAGCCAGGGTACTAGCGTCTGTGTCCATTAGCACGTTTGCTTATAGAACAGGCCTTCACAATGAAAAAGTGACAGGGCGGAGTATAAGAAGGTTCTTCCATCAATAAATCCACAAACGGAATTTCCAAAGAGATTGTATGTCTTTCAGCTATCCTTACAGGCAGGAAACAGATCAGGACTTTATACGCTTAAATGCTTGATCAGGGCCTCTTGCCAGCTTCCTCCCAGGACCCGACCACAGAACCCAGTGTTACCAGAAGGCTTGTGATGCAACCACCTCTGAAGTGGCCTTTCTCATGCCACACACTGTGGTCCTTGTTGAGTGGAGGCTGCAAGGGTAGTTCTGGACCTCGCTGATTCCCAGGCAGCCTAATATGCTTGCAGATGAATCCGCCTGTCAGAGAACAATTGACAAAAGAAAGAAGAAGAAGAAAATTCGATTCAATTTTGGCTCTATAAAAAGCTGCTCTTAATCACGTCTGAAAATAGCAGCATATGATTTCATCACCGAACCCACACGCAAAAAAAGTGCAGGCCTGAAATCTGGTCAGCCTTGTTGCACAGATGTGCTTGTAACCCCCCGGCAGCACCTTGCAAACCACCTGAAACAGAAGAAATCGAATAAAAAGGAAAGACAGATTCAGCAGTATGAGGGTGAGGAGGGAGAGGCTACTTCTTCGTATGCTAATACCTGCCATTCCTAGTGCCATCCAGGAAAAATTTGAGCTTTCTCTTGGTGAAAATATATTATGAAGGGTTTCTTTTTATAATGTTCCACTAAGCCTCCAACTCAGAGATCCCCATGGCCGTGGTGGTGTATTTGTAACTTCAAGTGGAAAGTCTTAATACCATTATTATGGTGAAAATAGAAGCCACAACGCGTGCCTCGATTCAGCAGCTTTTACATGTGCCAGTGGGGGACGCCAGTTATGTTCTTCAAATTGTGCTTCTTCCCTCCATACTCTTTTCCTGACTGTCTGCTCATTGGTAGCACAAACTCACTGCCCTTCCCCCTAGAATAACGTGCACAGATTTCAACATTGGTAAAGCAGGACACTATTGAAGGGGGCGGGGGGCAGAGGGGTAGCGGGGGTATATTCCCTTCCCATTCCCCCACCTTTCCCTAGATTGTCAGGCCTTCTTTTCAGACTTTTTAAAAACGCTGCGGGCCACGGGAAAAATTATTTAAAATCAGAGCTCTTCTGCCAAAAGCGAGATGTCTGGTCACTTCACTAGAACTTTTCTCGTTAGTGGTTCAATTTGATCCCCAATTGATTGGTTGGATTTGTTTTTGTTTAAGATCGCAAAGCTCCAAGCACATGGTCTTTTCTCGTGAAGCCAAACAACGGAACGGTTAGTAGAAGCTCTGATTAAGAAGTGCTCAGGTGCTTCCTGCCCTCATGGGTTTCCACCCTCCCTAGGGGATAGAGAGCAGACAAGTGGGTGAAGGGGGATGCCGGACAAAGTAAGACATCACAAAATAATATTTATAAATTATCCAGAGTTCATGAGGGAAGCGTGGGGAGAGGGGGAAAATGAGGAGCTTCTCCCTGAAAGTCACATGATCATCTACTTCTGTAAAGAGGTGCAGACTTGGAAACCCAATGGGGGCAATCCCATTCTGTTCCTCGGGGTTTCCATAGGGATGTTAGGAGTCGGGATGGACTTGACAGCGGTGTCTTCTGTTTTGCTTTGTTGTTTTGTTTCAAGACACCTTTAAGGAATCCTTTGCGTTGAAGGATGAACATGTAAAGAATTCACCCTAGAAAGAGATCCAAGACATTCTCCCGCCTGATGAGTCTAGAAAATATGGATTCCCATGGGAATCTGGAGTACCGTTCCACATGTCACCCCGCTTGTAACCACCCATGGTTTCTTCTGCAGACTCATCATCTAGTTGTTCAGTAATGGGAGTTAGGAACTATCCAGTGCCTTTCAGCTCCTGGCAAAGGAGGCCTTGGTTCATGGAGACAATTGAGTGCACGGTCTAATTTTCCCTCCTTTCCTAATCTCTGCTGCTCCAGGCAAATTGAGACCAATTGGGACCAGGCTTCTGCTAGCTTGGATGAATAAACTTGCAAGGCATGGGTGGCTCAGTGGTAGAATCCTTGTTCGCTTTCCATGGGGGAACCCTGGACTGGGTTTCTGGTGAAGGGCAGACCAGTGCTCCTAGGTCAGTGGAGTCTCTTTTGTCGCTCCAAACTTGAACAATTTCAGTGGCACGTCCAGTCTGAGACAGAATGGGAAGACAAGTCCAGCAATTTCCATCCAGAATTCGATTGATGAAAACACTCTGATCCTCTTGTGCACAAGGGTCTGATTCAGGCAGTAGTTAATAACAGTCCATGAAAGAACTCCCCCCATGCCCTCAAAAAAGCAAATCCACACTGCCAACGAGTCAATGTTCACTCATCTTGATGCCTTGTGGCTTTCTTAGATTGTAGCTGTTTACTAGTGTAGAAATTCCAGTCTTTCTCCTTCCGAGATGCTGGTGGGTCTGAACTGAGGACGGTAGAGATCACAGCCCAATGAGTAACCAGCACACCATCCGGTCTGCTACATGAGAGAAACTTGTATCATATTGGGTTTCTTGGGTAGTGTCTCTGAGATGGGGACTAGCCTGTGTGTTTGAACTTAACACTTATGGAAGGGAAGAAAAAGTAACAGGACTAAGTAAACCAGATGCCCCGAGAGAGGCTTTCACTAAATTCACAGGAGGCTCTCAAATTGGGACAGTCCTTCGGAGTTGTCCTAATTGGACCCAGGGCACTGAATCTTGATAGGGCTGTTGTTGTGTTGATTGTTCATTTGATTGGACTGACCAGTGGTGATGCAGCTCTTCAACTTAGACAATTTCTCATGGCACCTGATAGCTGAGGGAACTTATTCTAGCAACATCCTCAGGGGGTGTGATATGAGTATCAGAGTGGAGAGTAGAGCATTTGTTACAGATCTTGCCACTGCTGTCTTCCAACGTTGTGATCATGGAATGAATGAATGTGTGGGTCAAGGGTTCCACGGGGACAGAAGGCTTTATGATAAAAATTTCTTCCCAACTCAGGGAAATCAGTGATTGCTGGTCACCCGTGTGCTGGGGACGCTTTCTACAAGTTAAGGACAAGCTTGGCCCTAACCACAACTTTCATTGGTGAGTGAGATTTAAAAGCATCATTTTGATACTGGTGAACTTAAGAACCAGGATCCCAGGCTCAGCCTAAATGTTTAATTGCTCTGCTGCCCTGCCACCCATATCGTCACAGTAATCCTTCTTCTTCCTTCCCTTAACTTAGCTTCTTTTTGTCCCCAAAGAGTATGTGAAATTTGTGCATATTTTGTATTATTTTAATATCTTAATATGTTAATATCCCTTGACATATTCCATGAGATTCTTGAATGTTGCAAACAATCTTGTTGCACAAGACAACCAACCATCAATTGCTCACAGGGAAGTTCAGGCTGAATTTGAAGAAAGACAAACTATGACTTGTAGAAGACCCTACTTGAATTTAGAGAGCATCTCAAAAGCATATTTGATGCATTCAACCCTAATAATGGAAACTTTGATGAGCTGTCAAAAACATCAGACAGGAAGAAATCAAAGGGTCATTAAAAGTCAAGAAACAAAGTGGATGTCAACTTAGACTCTGCAGTTTGCTCTTGAACTTAGTTCAGCTGCAGCAAATGGAAGAAATGATGAAGCTGAAAAGCTGGATAGACCTTTTCAAAAGACAGCTTCAGGAGACAAAATGAAGCGCCATCACGAAATGGGAAAAGACCTGGATGTAGACATCTGTAAAGAAAGATTGCTAGCATACCTCACAAGGAGAGCAAAGAAGACCAGATCCTAACCTCAAGTTGCAATACAGAAGAATTCCAAAGAAGATGGAAGAAATATGCAGATCACTACACCAAAAGAGAGTAAATCAATGTTCAACCATTTCAGTGTTCAAGCACTTGATGAAAAACTAACAAGGTGGAAGGAAGGAAGAAATTCAAACTTCACTGAAAGTGTTTGTGAGCAACAAGGGTCCATGAACTAGCAGAATACTGAACTAAATATTGCAACAAGCTGACAAAGCACTGGAAACACTCAATAATCTACATTGTGCCAAGAAAATTGGAAGACAGCTATGTGTTCAACCGATAGGACCAGATTCATGTTTATGCCCATTCCAAAGAAAATCACCAGACAGGCTAGGGCAATTGTCAAATAATATCTTGAATAACATGTAAATAATATCTTGAATAAGATCATACATCAACTGGGAGTGGCCCAAAAGTCTAACAGAATTAAGAAGAGGACATGGAATAAGAGATACCATTGCTGATGTTATGTGAATCCTGACTGAAAGCAGAGATGATCAGAGAGATGCTTACTAGTGTTTTCTAGGCATTCTTTTGTGTGGACTATAACAAACTGTGGATAACATCGAAAAGAATGTGAATTCCAGAGAACTTCATTGTGTTCATGCAGAACTTGTATGTACACCTAGAAGCAGTTGTTCCAATGTAATAGACTATTGCTTGATTTAAAATGGGAAAAAGTGTGTGTCAGTGTATACATCCACTCTGCTCACACAATCAGCACATGGAACAAATAATCCGAGAAGCTGGGCTACATGAAGAAGAACTTGGTACCGGGATAGGAGAAAGGCTTATTGACAACCTTCAATAGGCAGATGACACAACCTTGTTTTTGGAAAGCCAGGATGACTTGCAGCAATTATTGAAGATTAAAGTCTCTGAAGGTTAGTAGTGATCATTGTGATTAAAGGAAAAGACTTGAAGTTGTCAGGGATTTCCTTTTATTTTGATCCACAGTAAAGCCTCAAGGAAGCAGCAGTCAAGAAATCAAATGACATAGTGCATTGGGAAAATGTGATGCCCTCACTCAAAACTCACTGCTATCAATTTGACTCCAACCTACAATGACACTACTTAAGGTGTTAAGACGTTTTGGGTGCTATGGTGCTCCCAGGTCAAATCATGGTATTTTCAATTGTTTCTTTGCATCTGAAAGTGGCACAACAAATAAAGAAGACAGCAGAAGAACTGATACATTTGAATTATGATGTTGGGGATGAGTGTAAAAAATATGATGGAGAATGTACCAGAAGAACAAAAAAATCAGTCTTGGAAGAAGTACAACCAGAATGCTTCTTAGAAGCAAAAAGAGCAAGACAATCTCACATACTTTAGAGTTGTTATCAAACAGACCATGCCAGGTAAAGTAGAAGGGCAGCAAAAAATGAAGATGATCAAGAAGATGGATTGACACAGTGACTCCAACAATGTGCTCAAGCCTAGCAATTGTGAAGATGGCTCAGAGCCTTCCTCCTGTTGGGTTTCACTCGGCTTGTCATGAGAAGGAACTTACTAGACTGCAACTAGCATCAAGCAACTACCCTTGGGGTTGGCAGAAGCCACCCAGCTGTGCTGTGGAAGAAAGACCTGGTGATCTGCTTACATAAAAACAATGACCTAGCAAACTCTATGGAACTGTTCTGCCCTGTTATATGTGGGGTCACCACAAGTCAGAATGGACTCTTTTAGACTGAGGTACAGAAGAATATCATTGATTGTGCTAGAGCATTTCACCCTTGGTAATGGAATTTTGGGAGCCCTGTTTGCAGAGTGGGTAAGGGCTTGGGTGCTAACTAAAAGGTGGGGAGGTGAAGTCCACCAGGTACTCTACAGGACAGGATATGGTATTCTATCATGTGGAAAGACTCTGGGGAGACTCTACACTCTCTTGAAGGTCATCACGAATCAGAATCGACACCCTTGCATTGAATTTGGTTTGGGTTTGAATAAAATTTTCCCAAGAAATAATATGATTCAACTTTATCTTTTATGAGAGGGAAAGTTGATATATAGCCAGATTGAAGTGCACACTGGGCATTTAGTGTCTCAACCTGTGACCATGACCACTGGACAGATTATTAACTTTCCTATGTCTCAGTTTCGTCATCTGGAAAATAGAGATACAAATAGCACTTTCATCAGATTGAAAGAGTTATGACTCATAGAGTGTGCTGACTCCAGAGCAAAAGATCTGGGGGTCTGTTTCTATAAAGATCACAGGCAAGAAGAGCTTACTAAACAATTCTACCCTGTGACATGGATTTGCTCAGTGTCAGAGGGGATGAGACAGCATTGAACAACCATATAGTGCTTAGTAAATATTGTATCATCATTGTTCTTATTCAAAAGTAAATAAAAACTGAAACTCACATATGCTTTCTTGATTTTTGGGGGAGGCATCAGTGCCCTCTGGTGGTCGTGGGAGCTACCCAGCCTTGCTGCTGGAGAGCTGCTGCTGGATTTGAACTGCCAAGTCCGTGGGCCACAGTCCCACACTCAACCACTATTCCACCAGGGCTTAGCTTAGCCAACTTTCTTGAATTCTTTAAGTGAGAACAAAAGTACTTTGGAATGGGGAGGAATGTGCTTAAGCACCTCCTGTGTGCCTCAGATATACCAAAGCATATAGATTGGTTTAGGCCACTGGTTCTTCGCCTTCCTGAGGCTGTGACCCTGTAATATCGTTCCTCATGTTGTGGTGACCCCCAATTGTAAAATTATTTTCATTTCTACTTCATCACTGTCATTCTGAGTCCACTGTTCATGAATCAGGTGACCCCTGTGAAAGAGTCATTTGATAACCCCCAGAGGAGTCACAACACATGGGTCGAGAACCACTGCTTTAGACAATCCTCAAGGTCACCTTGGTTTGATGCAGACAATACCTCTATTTTACAGACAAGGAAATGAAGGATAGCAGAGGCCACCTTGCCCAGCATAATTAACTGGAACTCAATTGCTTTCATGTCTCTGTCCTACTTTATCTTCTCTCATCCCTTGAAGCAGTCCACCGAGAAACCAAGACAAAACAAATCTATGGCCATTAAGTCGATCCTGACTCACTGCGAGAGAGTAGAAGGAGCCCATAGGGTTTCCCAGACTGTAAACCTTTATGGAACAAAGCAGTTGGGTCTTTCTCCCAAAAACCCATTGATGGGTTTGAACCATGCACCCTTGGGTTAGCTCTGAGCATTCTTATCTCTCTTTCTCAATGAGCAAAAACCAACAGAAGTGTGATATAAGCTAGAATTCCTAATTCCTGTGAGTACTCCCCTCTGAAACTGTTTGTTTCATTTTGCTTCTTCCATTATATAAAATGAAGAGTAATGACAGGGAAAACATGACTTGACAAGACCATTTATATTATAGTCTCTCTCGTATTATGAACTTCATCCCTGCAAAACAATGCCTTTTTTGGCAATAATCAGCCCATGATTGCTTTACAGTTAGCTACAAAATGTATGCTGTAGCTTTTGGGTTTATTTGTGTTCAAATAACTCAAGAGCAAGTATTTCCACACAATAGAGAACACACGATTGAGAAAACTAATTCATAGTAAGTCAAATTTGGATGCTAAAGTAGTTCGATCTGAACTCACCATTGGCTGCAAATTGCTGTCTGTGCATCCTGGGTAAGAATGTCAAGTCTAATTCAGTGGACCAATTATTTGACAACCTCTGTTATTGGGATTTGCAGAATACATGCTGGTGTGTTAACATTCAAATTAAACCTGCCAAATCATTGCTGGATTCATGAACATCGCTGCTTGCCTCATTCAACAAACTCTGAAATGTCCACAGGGGAAAAGAAGTGTTAAACACCTCTTTGTACCGTATGACCTGACCTCTGAAGGTGCACTGGTTTAGCACTCAGCCACTAACCCCAAAGTTCCAGTCCACCAACTTCTCCATAGAAGATAGGGGAGATAGTCTGTTTTCCCTAAAGATCTGCAGTGTTGCAAAACCCATGAGACTGGCCTACTTTGTTCACTGTCACAGAGTGAATTCTGACTCATAGCTACCCCGTAGACACAGTCGAATTGATGCTGGGGGAGGTTCTGAGACTACAAATCTTTATGGCAGTTGAAAGCCTCATCTTTCTCCCTCTCCACCTTGGTGGGGATGAAGTTGACAGAGATTGGAATCCACTTTATGACAATGGGTTTGGTCTGGGATGACTGCGCTAAATTGGATGACTTTATTTGCCTACAAAGAGACAGCTAGCCTCTTCGGTTAGAGAGAGGGAGGTTGAGGGAGAGAAAGAGAGAGAGAGAGAGAGAGAGAGAGAGAGAGAGAAAGAGAGAGAGAGAGAGAAGAAACTCGAGGGGAGAGCAAAAGTGAGTTTGAGAGGAAGGAAGAAACACCAGTGATTTTGAAATCCTACAATATGTAAGGAAATCTTATTTTAGCCCTTTGGAATATATTGTTTGTTTTCTGGTTTAAAAATCTATTTACAGGAAGACCCTGAGCTGGGATGTTTTTCTTAATACATAATTGCTTCTTGATATAAATTTCTTTCTTTTACATGTATGCGTGTCTCTGAATTTGTTTCTCTAGTCAGCCTGGTCTAACATAGTCACTGAGAGTTAGAACCAACTCAATGACACATAACAACAGCACCCATTGATCACACCTGATTTCAAGAAAAGCTAGGAAATGTCTACAGTTCCCAGGAAGAAGGTGAGAATAAACACTTACCAACCATGACATACTATTTCTTTGTGGTACAGATTTGTTGTGGATCCCCCTTCACCCAAGTTAATTTGTGTCTGCAATATGGTTATTCATTTATCCTCCCATCCTCTCCCACGTCTGTAAACCACAAGATAATGATTCTCTTAGTGCCAACACCCTTCTTGGCCTTTTCCGAGGAGTGGTCTCATCCAATCATGTCCTTGCGTGATGGACTTCTTTCACTCAGCATAATGTCCATCCATGTTATGAGGTGTTTCTCAGTCCTTTGTGCCTAGAACTAATTTTATCATGAATGTGCCGATCGGACCGTACCTAATATGTTCTGAGCAGGGACAAGTTGATAGATAGCAGTCATTGGGTCAAATCAAACACATGACCACATTCTGTTCAGCATAACACAATGTTTCTTGGTCTTTGCCATGCTCGGATGGAACCCATAGCACGTGGAACCCATCACAACAGCTGTGGTGCCAATCCATTTCACTGAGGACCTTCTTGGCCCTCGACTTTATGGAACACACTGTCCTCCCCTACCCAAATGGATCCTACCTGATGAGGCGTCCAAAGAAAACTAGTCAAGACTATGTGTGGAGGCGATCACATTTCCTGGTCAGTTTTTTAAAACAGATCACCAAGCCATTCTGAATTTGTCTCAGTCTGAAAACTACTAGCCTGATAGTCCCTGTTTCCAGGATTATGTAATAGGAAATATGCAAGCTACCCAATGACATATGGCGGTGTTTGTGTGTGTGTGTGTGTGTGTGTGTGAGAGAGAGAGAGAGAGAGAGAGAGAGAGAGAGAGAGAAACAAAAAGACAGAGAGAACAAATAGAAAGAATGAAACCATTTTATTATTCTTCAGGTTCT
>PVJH01014275.1:0-57445 GCA_004026705.1 Nesogale talazaci
TGATTTGAGAGCCATAAATACATTTCTGCAAATGAATGGGATCACCACGATCGGAATAAGATTCTTCAAAGTTTTCTTCAGAGCGACATGGGCATCCCAGGGATTGACTTCTCTCCAGGTAGTATAAGTTCCCTTATGTGGTTTCTTCTGCGTAAGCTGGCAAATCCAAGATGGTCTCTCGAACATTTGTTAAGGGTGGCTGTTAAATTGGGCATCTCTTTTTTCTCTCATGAGATATCTCGTCATTCAGTAAGACTGGCTTCCTTAAAAGTCAGGACAGGCTGAGCCCTGGTGTCGTAGTGGTTGAGTGCGGGACTGCGGCCCACTGGCTTGGTGGTTCAAATCCAGCAGCAGCTCTCCGGGAGCAAGACTGGGCCTCCCACTCCCACCAGAGGGCAGTGATGCCTAAAAAAAAAAATGAGTAAGGGCAACTATTTAGGGGGCAACTTGTCTTTTTTATGAAACTAAGGCCGACAACAGTTGACCATGGCAGTCAGACCTGGCAAAGAGAGAAGGAGAAAGCAAAACCCAAGAGCTGAAAGTTCTATAGATAATTTGCTTTAAGCAATCTGATGCCAAAAGCCATAGAGAAAAGTTCCATGTTTGAGAGCTTTGGAAATAATCCTAGGTGCAGAGGAGTGAGTCAAGAACTAGGAAATATGGAAAAATACTTTAGTCTTGTAGATGAAATTATCATCTGGAACTCGGGAAGACGAGGGTCTTCCCAGCATTCCCCCTTTGAAAATGATATTTCTCCAAGTGCAGACTGAAAACACAAGCCCGGCCAAGCAAGGGCCTGACACAGTGATCAATAGGACATCTTCGCACCACATTCATCATTTCTCAAAGTTGGATGTAATACTTTAAAAAATTAGAAGTTCTTTGGACGAATGTATTATTAAATCTGTATAATTCATTAGTTTGGGGTTTATTTCTCAAAGGTAGTTTGGGGGCCAGTATAGAGCCATCGATTTCCAAGGGGAGAACTTCAAGTTAGAGTTCTGTTCTGACGTCGATGTCTAAGCAAAATATTTTATCGGAAAATCTTAAGGGGGGAAAAGTTATTTAACAACATGCCATCACATGATTAAGAGAAAATATGTGATCAATTACTAAGGAATCATTTTGAAGAAACCTGGAAAATCTCATTTTAAAAATGAAAACCCTGTCTAACTTAGGGACTTTGTAGTAGATTTTGAAAGATCGATGAGCTGAAAGTTCTGTGCCTGGGTTTTAAAGAAAGAATCATTTGAAACCAAAATGAATTGTGTATGTAGGATAAGATGATAATAATGCTTTCAAAAATCAGCTCAATTCTCTTAGCAAAGTGCAGTTTCATCCCACATTCAGGAAAACCTCAAGCTTTTAAACCCAGGGAAGACATCCTGTAAAGATGCACATTTCTCCACCATAATGAAGTTTCACTCTTGGAACTATTCAAGTACAAGTCCAGGGGGAAATTTGAATTGGCATAAGGAATCTGCACAGATTTAATTTTTTTCATCATGAAATATGAATAAAAAGATATATTAGAATAATTAAATTGATTTCACCTTCCTTGTTGATTTCTGCAAGCTAATAAAGTTTAGAGAGCTCTTCCTTATAGTCTTTATTGTTATATAACTTGCATTCATTTCCTGTTGCTGCTGTAACAAATTACCACAAATTTAGAGGCTTAATACAGAATTAATGTTGTCTCACAAATCTGTTGACTCGGCTTGCTTCTCTGCTTTGGATTTCACAGATCACAATCAAGGTATCAGCAGAGATGAGTTATTTTCCAGGAGGGCTTGGGAAGGAACTTGATTCCAAGCTCATTGAGGTTGTTGGCAGAATTGTTTTCCTTGTGGTTGCGGGGTTGAGGTCCTCATTTCCTTGCTGGATGTGACCTGGGGGTTGGCATAACATCTAGAGACCTTGACCCAGTCCTTGTAAATGATCCCTTACATTTCAGCACCAGCAATAGAACAGGGCATCCTTCTTAAGTGTACAATCTCTCTGACTCCCTCTTCTGCTCTGGGTCTCCTGACTTTTGCTTGAGAATTCTCTGCTTATTAAGACTTGTGTGATTTGATGGAGCACACCTGCGGAATTCACAATACTTTCCCTGTTTTAAGGTTTGTAACCTAAAGTCTCTTTTGTCATATATGCAATACACGCACAGATTGCAGATTAGGACATGGACATATTTGAGGGGAGCACCCTATCACCCACAAGAATGGATATATTATGCATATCATGTTTGTCAAGAGAGCCCTGGTGGTGTAGGACCTTGGGCTGTAGTTCCCAAGGTCGATAGTTTGAAACCATTAACAGCACCATGAGAGAAAGACTGGGCTTTCTAATCTCATAAATGGTTACAGTCTCAGGGCCGAGCCCCGGTGGCATAGTGGTTGTGCACGGGACTGCGGCCCACTGGGATGGAGGTTCAATTCCAGCTCCACAGGAGCAAAGGCTGGGCCTCCTACTCCCACCACCTGAGGGCAGTGATGCCTAAGAAAATAGTTACAGTCTCAGAAACATATAGTGTCAGGTTGCTGTGGGTCAGCATTGACCCAATGGCAGTGAGTTTGATTTTTTGATAATGTTTGTATATGTGTATATGTATACATCAACTCCTCACTTGTTTACATGGTCGGGTTCTGAAGACCAGGTCCTATTTAGAAATCAGCCCTGTCTGAAAATGGAGGATGAGGACAGGATTGCACGATCTCCAAGTTTCATCATTACACAACTGTCAGCTCACTGAGAATCATTGCCTGCCAAGTTGACCTCTAGCCTTAAATGTGATGACCGGTATTATTCTTAGCTCACACCTCAGTATTTGCTATTGCCAAATGTGGGCTATCAGTGCACAAAATAGTTGGAGGCTAGAATTGTTACTCTCATAAATGTGAAATGTCAATAAAAAGAGATAGTGAGTGAAAAAGAGGTATATATGGATCATTTATGTATGTAACATGTAATAATATATGTTCACTATAAATTTGTAGGTGTATGACTTCCTTTACCTGCTTGTGCAATATTTTATGTTTTAGTACACTTTCTGAAATAGAACAACTAACACTCAGGCAAGAAACTAAAAGTTTAAATGGAGTCTCCTCAGTGGAAGGGGACTCTCAAAAAAATCTCTCTCTTTTTTAATCATTTTTATTGAGCGCTCTTACAGCTTTTATAACAATCATACATCAATTGCATCAAGCCCATTTGTACATATGTTGCCACCATCATTTTCTAACTAAAATAGCTCTTTGCCCCTCAATTAAGAATAGTTCCTATTTCCAAATGCCTGTGGAATTTTTCCATTTCAGTATCCCACAGTATAAAAATGTTTCAGCAACTAAGATGATTGACATCATATACCACTTGATACTAATCTTTGTAAGAAATATCGGACAAATAAAAATAGATGTATGGTAAAGTAGCTAATTAGTATTCTTCAAATTATAAAGTTCAAAAGAGATAAGACTGAGGAAATGTCATTTGCTGCAAGGGACTAAGGCAGCCTAACAACTCACCATGCCGTGGGCATCATGGATTAGACCATTTTGTTGTTAGTTACCACGGAGTGTGTTCCGACCCCTAGCAATCTCATGCACAACAGAATGAAACACTGCCTGGTCCTGGGACATCTTCACAGTTGTTCCTAATCTTGAGTCCATTGTTGTAGCCACTGTGGTCATCCATCTCCTTGAGGGTCTTCATTTTTTTCTTTGCCCTTCCACTTTACCCAGAATGATTTCCTTCTCCAGGGACTGGTCTCTTCTGACAACATGGCCAAAGTATATAACAGGAAGTCTTACTATCCTTACTTCTAAGGGACACTGACCGACTTCTTCCAAGATAGATCTGTTTGTCCTTTTAGCACTTCTTGGTACTTGAATATTTTCCAGCACCACAATTCAATGTCCAACTTTCACATGCATAGGAGGCAATGGAAAAGACCATGGCTTGGGTCGGGGGAATTTGCTCCTCAAAGTAACTTTCTTGCTTTTCAGCACTCTACAGAGGTCACATGCAGCAGCTTCACCCAATGTGATGTTGTTTGGTCTCTTGATTGGTCTCTTGCTTATATGAGCATTGGCTGTGGATTCAAACAAGAAAAAAATCCTTGACAACTTCAATCTTTTCTCTGTTTATCATGAGGATTTTGCTTCTTAATATCTATCCTTTGTAGTTCCCTCAGTGTAAGCATTCTCTTTTGATTAGACCCATTGAACGCTAAAGGTGGTGGTGGTGGTGGGGGTTGATTTAAAAAGTAAGAGTTGGTTACTAGCAATGATGATTAGCTTAGACAAATTACATATAGTGATGTCGAAAAATATACCTATTGAATTTGACCAATAGGATGTTTGGTTGTGCTAATAAGAGGAGTATAAGGGCCAGGGTGATGACTAATTGGCAATGAGGAGGTATAGAGAAGTGAGAGCCATGTGTAAGTAATCACCTTGCAGAAAGAGACTTGTTTTTTTGCTCTTGGTTCTGCCTAGTCTTCTCAATACCTAAAGCTAAAGGGGGGTGAAGGAAGCAGGTTGACCAAACCAAAAGGCACCATCTGGGTGTCCTATCGTGATTAAGCTTGATGAGACATGATGCAGTCTCTCAGGACCATTTGGTGAGGCCAAAGGGAGTCCTGGATCCTGAGGGTCAGACAGTGCTTTCTGGTTGGTGACCCTGCACAGGAGCGGGTGGTTTGTAACCTCAAGGGAACAATAGCAGCTCTGCACTGTGACCCCGCTTAGATTTTACTCAATGTGACTTTTGGTTGTCCTCAATCTATAGTAAGTATGGTGTCATCTCTGTGAGTGTTGTGAATCCCAGACAATTCATGAACCCACAGGGGCAGTGAGTGCCCATGGTGTTGGTGTCCACCTGTTTTGGCAATCAGAAGTTTCTTCTACTATATGAGCTCTGATCCAGCTCTGAATGGCTGGGAATGAAAAAGGGAGTGTCCATGTGTACAACCAGTACTGACTATGGAGAAGAACTATGATGAGAGCTACATGCATGTCCACATGCTATTCCTTACCATGCATTTAACAGTGAAGATGCAGCATATGATGACTGTGCCCCTTGCTTAATATATAATCTATATAGATCATCAAAAAAACCAAACTCACTGCCAATGAATTGATGCAGACACAGCAACCCCATAAGGGCAGGGTAGAACTGCCCCTGTGTGTTTCCAAGATGATAACTCTTTACAGGAATAGAAAGTCCACTCTCTCTTCCTTGGAGTGGTTGGTAGCTTCAAACTGCTCACCTTGCCGTTTGCAGGCATCTTGTAAAGACTGCCACCAGGACTCCTAGCCCATGAGAAAGCCTTGTAAGACTAAGAGTGGTACGAATCCCTTTATGGCTTGAAGGAAGACATTTGCTCTTGGAAGCCTAGAAGCCTGAAATTGGAGGAACCTTTGGATATAATGTCCCTTCTAATTAGTTACTGGATATTCACAGATATAAAATAGAGATTTAGGACGATTATTGTCTCCTGTCCCCACTCTTTTAAATGTACTGTGCTAAAGAATTCCTGGAATTGGAAGCCAGTTTTCACCCTCGTGATTATAGCTCTTCTGACTAG
This sequence comes from Nesogale talazaci, assembly GCA_004026705.1. NCBI lineage: Eukaryota > Metazoa > Chordata > Mammalia > Afrosoricida > Tenrecidae > Nesogale > Nesogale talazaci. The sequence goes on from PVJH01014275.1 coordinate 5,582, forward strand.
CCCTTTTAGACTGTTGGGACCTTTTAAAGATGAGGGCTCCCACAAGACAAGCTTGCTCTCTCAGGTGATTAAGAAACCTCAACTTTATTGAGCCAAAGTTTGCATACTTTGTAAGGGTCCATTCTGATAAGTTTTGAACAAAGTTATAGATCTGTGGAACTATCGCCACAGTCAAGGAACACAGCATTTTCATCCCCCTCTAAAGTTCCTCCACACTCTTTGCACACCAGCACATGTCTGCTTCCTGCCGATCCACATTTGATCTCTGTTTTATGAAGCTTCATACAAATGAAATTGTACATGTATGCTCTTTGACACTTTCAGTCATCATGGTGCTCTTGAAATTTGTGCAAGCTTGTTATGGGTATCGGGAGTTCAGTTCTCTTTGTTGCTAAGTAGTTTTCTCTTGTATAAACATAGCATGAGTAGCCACTTACTTCACCTTGTTGATATTGTGTGAGGATTTTTGCATCAATGTTCAGGGGGGCTATCAGCCTATGGTCTTCCGTGCCTTTATGTGGCTTTGTTACCACAATAATACTGGCTGTATAAATGACATGAGAAGTATTTTAAGTAGGCATGACTATTTCCACGTGATTTTGCTTAGTCACCTATTGGGCACTACTGAACCAAGACGGCTATAGATAATCTTTAAGAAATTTCTGCAGGCCCTGGAAAGCAGCAGAAGTCAATGGTACTATTCCTACCAGCATTTTCCCTGGCATTATTCCTATTCAGGGTATGGCACATCATTATGTTCAAACATTACATAGAGAAACTAAAACACTCTGACTTTCCCAAGAGTTTGAGCCCCCTTCTTGAGTCTCACTGCAAGCCAGTAGCCTCCATCCTTCCCTCTGGGATAGCCCAATATAATCTCTTAAAACAAAGCTTTGGTTTGGAGACAGAGGGATAGGTACTGGGGCAGGGGCCAGGGACTGGCAAGAGTGAGATCTTCAAAAGCAACATCAGACTTTGCCTCTGAGCAGACAGAGAATGGGAAACACTTCAGTGTTCTCTGCTATCTGCCTAGCAGGGAAAATTCAACAAAACGCACACTGAAAGGGAAACCAAGACAAACTTAGATCTCTATATACTTAGGCTTTAAGACAAGGAATTTTACATATCATCTGTCTTTCTTCAGCCATTTACCTTTTATGAATATGTAGACGGTTCCTCGTTCCCATAGCTAGAAATGTTTGAAAACCTTTCTTTTATGAGATTTCAGGGTCTTCAGGCAGATACATTTTCTGGTGACCTACACGGATTTCCCATATATCCTGAGATGGCATGGAGATTAGGCCCCCAGATTTTGGCTAGCAAAATCAGGGCAAAGAATACATTGTGCAGACTGGAAGCCCTGAACAGAATCTAATGCGTTATACAAAATAAAATCCCCTGGTCTTCATGTAGTTTATTATTATTACTACTATTTTGAGTGATGGGGAAGGAAATGTTACAGCAGGAATGACTACCCTCCAGATCATTATATATATTCTTATTATTCATGCATGTGTGCTTGTGAATATGTGTGTACACATATTTACATACATGTACAAAAAGAAGCTCTTATAAAATGAAATCATTAGCATATTGTTAGTGCAAGATATGAAATTTATAGAGTCATTTCCCCTTGTTCCTTGGGAGACTCAGAGAGAAACCGCAGATACCTAAAAGCCTTGGAACAAGTCACCTGAGCTGTAGTTAAGCGCTGAGGCTCAAAGGTGTCAATTTAATACAAAAGGATGGCTCCATTGTAAATCAGGCATGCTCAGATGGGAAATTGGAACTGAATGGAAGGTTTATAAGGGAAAAAAATGTGTGAGTTTTAGAAGTGTTTGATTTTGACCTTAGTAGAATTAAGGTGTTTCGATACATCAGTTCCTGCTAGTCCAAATGGTGTTGAGGGGTCATACAGTAGACCAAGAAGGTGTGAACTTTACGACTGAGGGACGGAATCAAGTACTTGTTTAGTGTATTTTTTTTTTCCTCAATGATTTTATTGGGGGCACTTACAGCTCTTATAACATTCCATACATCATTTGTGTCAAGTATACTTGTACACATGTTCCCATCTTCATTTGCAAATATTTTCTATCAAGCACTTGTTTTTCAAGTGGTTAATGGAGAGGAAAGAATTATAGTGGACATGCTCTCAATGCTACAAAGTACTTCTATAGCATTGAGAAACAGGCCTTCGTTTCCTCATTTCTAAAAGGAGAGGTCAGGAAGTTGGTGAGCAGACAATGTCTAGGTTCCTTAAGTCCTAGAACAACTTGAGGGTCCAAGTGTCCTTTACCTTTGTTGGCTTTACAATGTTCTTTGTAAAATTACCGGTTGACCCGAGACATTGTAACTGGAAACAATGGGGGACATGTCAGTGTTTCAACTGGAAACACCAGCACAGTTACTAGAAACCTCTAAGACAGAAGCAGAAATTTAGGAGACTGATAGATAATCATTATTTCTGGAGGAGTTTTCTCTCATTCTTTACAGAGAAAAAAAAATTAAGGGCACGGTGATTATGTAAGAGGAAATTATGAAAGTCCTGATATCCCAAAGACTAAAGCAAGCGTCACACAGGTTATATAACTTTCCCATCTTCCAAACAGCAAGGGGCTTTTTTTTGTTTGTTTTTCCAACAAAGCAGGTCTTTACACAATAATACTGAGCAGAAACATTGAACATTCTTGAAGTCCTTGTGGGTTGACCAAATTGTTAATTTACTAGGAGCCACTTCCTATCTTCTGGAAACCTGCCCCTGTTCCTCCTCCTCCAACTCCACCACGCCACGCCTGTCCACATAGCCCTGTGAGAGCAGGCAGTTTTATGGAATGTCTTAACTCTCTGGCTTATTTTTTGCTGGAAATCTATTGTTTGGAGATGCAGAAAGAAGTATGAAAATCATTTTGGAGTAGTTTTTGATCTTGTACAGGATTTTCCTGGATGAATACAGGTAGCGGAAAAGATTTGGGACTAAGAAAGGGAACCCTGACCGTCTTCAAGGTGTTAGGCAATGGCCAGTAGGTAGTTGAACATTGACCTGCTGCACCAGAGCCACTAGGATCAAGGTGGTCTGGGAGCATCTCTGGTAACTAAGGAAAGTAAAGACCCCAAGAGCAGACTCTTATAAAGGCCAGCCAACGGAGACCACACGTGGTGACCAGGCCTGTGTCACTGTCCTTCACTCGCTATGTCAGTGGTTCTCAGCCTTGCTAATGCTGTCAGCTATCAATGCAGTTCCTCATGTTGTGATGACCCCCAATCATAAAATTATTTTCATTACTACTTCATCACTGTAATTTTACTTAAGTTATGAATCGGGCAACTCCTGTGAAAGGGTCGTTCAACCCCCAAGGGGGTCACCACCCACAGGTTGAGAACCACTGCTCTAAATAAACAATCTAAGGCTCATTTGCACGCTCCCTGTCTGCTCCACAGACCTCTAATTTTTTTTTAGTTCTTTCCTAAAATCTCTAATTTTCTATATGCTTTGTCCAGGAGATCCCTATTTCCTAGATGTATGAGTGTTCTTGTTGGTCTAATGACCTATCCATAGGCATCATTAATCCCTCACTCGGTGCGATCGATGATCTGGCCTGGCTGTGCCAGCTGTGCTTTATAGCCTTTTTATTTGGTTCAGATTGACAAAGCTATCTAACAGTACCTTCTTGAAGAGAACCAAGTGACTGAACAAGTCACTTATAGCTTAGTAACTTGCTCTAGGCCAGAGGAAACAGGTAAGCGTGTAGAGCCCATCTTTTGGACATGCTCTAGAAGTTCTGTCTTGAGCAGACCAACAAAGAAAGGGTTTCTGGTTCATGTTGGCCAGTGGGAATAGGGAGATTGAGGTCCTGTCTAAGAACCCTGCATCCTGCTTCCCAGCTTGCTGAGGCTCCTTGGGGCAGCTCTTCCGTTCTAGCTCATCACGTGCTCCCTGGGTGACAGAGAGCTTGGCTCTTTATCCTGTTGGAGGCTAGTGTCTCCCTCCCATTTCCACGGCCCCAGAGAGGAACACAAACAGATGGAAATATCAGCTCGGTTCAGTGGCTGTTTTTATGTATCAGTTTATCAATCATGAAAAATAAACGGATGTGGTTTCAGCATGAACTAGATCCCGAGGGTTTATTTACGTATTTAAAACATACGTTTAGATTCTGGAGTTGAGTTGGAAAAAGGCAGTACTTGGTTTCAGTTCAAAATTCACAGAGTGTGCAGCTTTTGCTTCATGGTATGGTTCAAATCACAAGTTACTTCTTCCTCGCCGTCTTCTTGGGAAAGAAATCGGGGAAGCATCTTTACTCGAAAGGCTTATGAAAAATGAGTGGCTTGTTATGCCTCCTCGATTTTCCTCTGGGTGAAGAGGAACACGACTAAATTTAGTACAGGCTAAGTCGGTCTTCCTCTCCTTGTCACGGCCTTCCTGTTTTGTTCATGATTTGGCTCAAGTCTTGTGGTCATACGCCGGGCGGTAGGGTGGGTGGGGGGTGTTGTTGTTTTAGACAAACAGCTGCTCTTTCTTCTTTCACTTGAGTGTTCAGGATGGATCCTAGGTAGTCGTCGTTCCTCATGCCCTCCACAGGAGGCCAGTGATGAGGTTAATGAGGTGTTGGAAGATAGCAAAGGCAGTTCCAGTGTTACGCTTTCCAACTTTTTCATTAGGAGTTCTGACGAATGGCTTGCCTGTAAAATACTCTTTCACTGAGTGACACCCCTGCCCAGCAAGGAGAGATGCGGAAACGCGGGGCGAGGTAAAGCAGAGCCGTCCATCTCCGTCTGCTTCCCACCCTACCTCCCACCCCCAGGTTTGTCCAGCTCACAGCCAGGGCTTGTAACTGCCTGTAGCTCCCATAAATAATGTCCCAGCAGCTCCAGAGACTTGCAAAGGCCAGAACTGCCACGGAGCAGGCAATGAATGGAAACATGAGCTCGCTGGGATCCTTTCCTGAGCTGTTTTTCTCCTGCAGCTCACTGGTTTGAAGATAGGCTCTCCTGCAACCTTTGTGTGTGCTTAGTAAGGGGAGCCTCAGTGGGGCCTCTGACGGCGATGGCTATTTCCAGGCCTCACTGTCATGAAACCGACAGGCTTTCAGGAGCTGGCATTAGGAGATGCTTCCTGTGAGAACACAATGGTGCCAAGGGTGTACCTCAGACGTGGGCTCCAAATCGTCCTCTCGATGTGTCACGAGAGATGTGTACTCTGCTATTTTCCAGGACTCTGGGAACGCTATGCCTGGGACACAACCACGTTTCTTTTCCCCACGAGAATAAGGTTTTATCCAGGAGAGGCATCAAGGCTAGAGAGACGAGCCGTGTGGTTATATGTGGATGGATGAGGTGCAGGCAGAAGAAAGAGCACCTTCTAAACCCTTTGCTATCCTTTTATAAAATAAGTTTCCCAGACTGTGATCTGTGCACAATATTAAGAAACAGAGAAACCCATGAGGCATACAGGGGCCCAGAGAGAGGAAGCCGATATCAGCAGTTACAAGAGCACTCATCACCGTTAGTGTCATTGCACCTTCCAGCACGTTTAAAATTCGTTTGCAGTATTCCAGTTCCTAAGAACCTGATGTTTTTGTCTGAGTAAAATAATTATCCATCGCATTTAGTGTTTTTAAAGTGCTCGAGGCATCCCCCCACCCCCCACATCACCCCTCAGTAATCTCATTATCACAGTGAGGAGCAGGAACCTCATCACAATTGGGTTGAGGCTGCTCTGTGGGCCACAGGTAACAGGCAAAACCCTAGGGGGTGCCGATGGTCTGTTCTCGATAACTAACCTGAACAAGCAGGTTATTTGAACCCGGCCAGTGGAGCTGTGGAAGACCAGGCCAGTGATCTGCTTTCATAAAAGTTACAACAAAGACCTCCACGAAGCAGTTCTTTATGGAGGACACGAGTCAGAACTCACTTGAAGGTGATGTTTGGGCTTGGTTGTTGTTGTTGGGTCATGGGTGGTGTCGATCAGACATGCCCTCAAAATGCCATGGCTTGGATCTGGAGCACGCTAGTCCTCAAAGTAACAGCCTTGCTTTTCAATGCTCTCAAGAGGTCTTCTGCAGGAGATTGACCGAATACAATGTGTCTTTTTGTTCCCTGATGGCAGCTTCTATGAGCATGGAGTGTGGAACCAACTGAGACAAAAATCATTGACAACGTCAAGCTTTTCCCCATTTTTTCATGTTACCTCCTTGATTCAGTGGTAAGGATTTGGGTCTTCTGGACATTGAGTTATAATACAAATTGAGGGCTGCAAGCTTAGATTTTAATCACAAAGTGCTTCTAGCCCTCCTCATTTTCAGCAAGCAATGAATGGTGCAGGAAGCATCGAAAGATGATAGAAAACATATACAGTTACTGTACCAAAAAGAACAGTTGACATTCAGACATTTCAGGAGGGAGCATATGAACAAGAACTAATGACATTGAAGGAAGAAGTTCAAACAACACAGAAAGCATTAGCCAAAAAACAAGGCCCCAGGAATTGATGGAATGTATTGAAATGTTTTAACAAGCGGATGAAGCACTGGAAACACTTTATGCTAGGAAATTTGGAAGACAGTTATTTGGCCAGCAGACTGGGTGCAAGAGACTCATATTTGTGCCCACTCCCAAGAAAGATGATCCAACAGAATGCTCAAATTATAGAACGTTATCCTTGACATCAGGAGCCGATAGTGTAGTCTTAAGGCATTGGGTTACAATCCGCATGTCTGGCAGTTTGAAACCCCCAGCAGACTGGGTTTTCTACTCTGGATAAACAACTCCCGCCTCAAAAACCCACTCGGGGTTCGTATGAGCCAGCTTGGGCTCAATGAGAGTGAGTTTGGTTTTGATGGTCTCTCTGGTGGGTGTCACGCACAAGTACATGGCACGGGAGATAACCAGGGGCGGTTGCAGCAGTACGCTGTGCTGTGGAGCGCCTCCCGCATCGACTGTGGTTTGGTGCTGGGGAGGCAACCCTGACTCAGGGCAACCCCGTGTATAACAGATAGAAACCCCGTCGGGTCTGACGTCACCCTCACGACCGCGCTTAGGCTCCGTTCCCCTTCGTCAGTCTGTCTGGTCAAGAGTCCTCCTCTACGTTGCTGCCCGTCTACTCTCTGAACCTGATGTCCTCCTGCGGGGATGGGACTCTCCTGAAAACCCTTGCACAGTGCACGTGACATCTCGCCGCCTTTGTCTCTGCGAAGTGTGCGGCTTGTACTTCTCCCAAGACAGATTGCTCGTTCCTTTGGCAGTTCCTGGTGCTCTCAAGATTCTTCCGACGCGTTATAATTCAAATGCACTGATTCTTCGTCAGTCCTCTTTAGTCGGTGTCCACATTTCAAATGCATATGAGGCAACTGACAATAGCATGGTTTGGACCAGGTGCAGCTTAGTCCGCAAAATAACCTGCCTTGCTTTCCAGCACTCCATAGAAGTCGTGTGCAACAGAGTTACCTAATGCCACCCATGCTTGCTTTCTTGACTGCTATTTCTGTGAGCATTGATTTTGGATCCAAGCAAAATAAAATTCTCAACAACTTCAACCTTTTCCCCATTATCTGTTGGTCTAGTTGTGAGGATTTTTGTTTTCTCTACATAAAGTTGTGATGTATATTGAAGGTTGAAATCCTTGCTCTTCATCAGCAAGTGCCTCAAACTTGATTCACTTTCACAAGTAAAGTTATGCCATCTGCTTATCTCAGATTGTTAATAAGACTTTTCCAATGCTGATACTGCATTCTTCATATAAGTCAGCTTTTGGGGAGATTCACCCAGCACACAGATTGAATCATTATGGTGAGAGATACAATCCTGACACCTTTCTTGATTTCAAGTCATACAAGATTTCCTTGTTCTGTTCATATGACTGCCACTTTACCCATGTGCAGGTTCTGCATGGTACAATTAATGTTGTATCATTTATATGGTCCACACAGTCAAGTGCCTTTTCGTAGTTAACACAGCACAAGTAACACCTTTTTGGTGTTCCCTGCTTTCAGCAATGATCCATCTGGCATCTGCAATGATATCCTTTATGAATCTAAATCTGATCTGAATTTCTGGCATCTCCCTCTCAATATACTGCAGGAACCATTGTTGAATGATCTTCAGATTAGTTGATTAGCCTTCTAAAATAATGAGAGAGAGATCAAAATGGGTTATTATTAAAAAAGACAAGGTACAGCAGTGATCATGGTAACATGCATAGAAGTCTATGTAACAGAGACTGGATTTTCTTCGACTGCTGCATTTCCTCCCCACATTGTCCCTATGAAGTAGGTACTCTTGCTAACTTTATTCTACAAGAGAAGGAGAAGAGATTTTAAAAGTTCTTTTTTTAAATCACGCACTAAGATTTCAACCCAGTCAGTCTGTCTCCAGAGACCCCATTCAGACTCTCCCTGCGAGCCTCCCTCAGGGAAACAGAAAACATACAACTTCAGAATTCTGCAATGAAACACAATTTCAATGACCTCATGTCAGCAAAATGGCTTCAGAAGTCACGTTTATGTTGACATTCTGAATTTTATTGGCCTTGTGATTTTGTTTTAAATTTATTTATGAATAAATGTATATGAGTATATATCTTTATAAATGTTTTGGTTTAATAGTTATATAAGACATATAAGACCTAGAGGTTAATAGCTCGTTTTATATCTGTGCATATTTAAGCATTATAATAAAAATGGCTTATGTCAACACTGGCAGTCCACAAGTATTAAGTCATTAACACCCTGAACACATTAACACTGTTTACTTTAAATAAAATCCCTTAATAACCTCAGAGACTGAACATATTTTGATAGACTGGGAGTGACGAGGTAATGAGAGAGCTTGAAAAACAAGGTACATTTCAGAAGTGACTCTGGCTGGTTACAAGACTTTAACAGGAGGGGTTGTATGTTGTTTGGAAGAGAAGATTCTCTTCTGGATGTTATTGTTGTGATAAAAAGTCGACTGGCAGCATACATGCCACTTTATAGGTAATTGCTATTTTCTCCATCTGTTTTTACAACCTTCTTTCTGATGCCCTCTACTCTCACAACTGTATGTCTAGATGTGAATTTAATGATATTCGTACTGTATGGAATTCAACGTGTCTTCTGGACCTAAAAGTCATATCTTTCATCACAACTGGAAATTACTCAGTAATAATTTCTTCAAAATCATGCCTCCCACAAATTTACTCGTCTCAAAATGAAATTCCTTTTCTTTTTTTAGCCTCCATATCTCTTGACCTCTCAGATGTTTCACTTTGTTACGTTTTGGTTAATATCTTCCTGTTTATTTTCTTGTTTATTAATATCATTTTAAGAGGTGTCCAATTTAAAATAGCCCTTAAAGTTTTTCCGTGTTTGTTTTTGGTTTTTTAGTGGAAGGGAGAGAAATATTTTATCATTTTCTTTTATTTAAAAAACCCAACAATCTTATTAAGGTAAAATTTATATATAAAAAGAATACTCACTGGAAGTACATAATTCAAGTATATTTATATTTAAAATTTGTTTTGGTTTAACAGTTGCATAAGAGCTGTAAATTCTTATGTATACACACATGAATGTATATACCTAGGAAAGCCCCCCAAACCAAGATATAGACCATTTCCATCATCCTTAACAGATTTCTTGTATTGTTTTAGAAAATTATCAGCAGCCATTCTCACCCATCATCATACCCCCTAACCCTACATCCCATTTGTTTTGTCTGCTCCCTTCTCTTTTTCTTTTTCCTTTGGAATTCTACTTGTATGCATATTTAATATTGGATATTGGCCCCAATTTCCATGATTCTTTTTTTAAATTAAGTCCTTCTATCTATGTTCAAGATCACTGATTCTTTACTCTGCTATCTCCAATACGTTGTTGAACCCATCTAATGAATGGTGAATTTTAAATTTTTCATTATTTATACTTCTCTGTTCTAAAATTTCCATTTTGACTTTCTAAATTAAAGCATGTTCTATATCTCTGTGGAAAGCTTCTAGCTGGTAATTCAATTATAATGTATTTTTTCTGTAATTCCTTGAGCTTAAATGAAAGAGCTTCCTTAAAATCTTTGTCTGCTGAGTCCAACATCTGGACCTACACAGGATCAACTTCATGTGACTGCCTTTGTCACACTTTAATGGTCCTTTGCATGTCTAATCATTTTGAGATGAAGTTCGGCATGTGGCAATTCTAGATTCCATTGTGTTCTCCTAAGGATGATTATTTTATATTAAAACCTTTTTGGTTGATGGTCTATAGATAATGCGCTTTCCTGGCCTCCAACAAAAAACTTGGCCACCTTTGTGGTTCACAGTAGCTAATCCCTCTGGGACCTGGCTGCCCTCTGTTGTCCACGTCATCCCAACTTTTGAAGGTTTCCCTTGTTGCTGTATCATTTGATGCTTAATTGAGGATTGAAGTAAAGACGAGGCAGCCATCTCTTTGTGACTTTCTTGCTTTTGGGGGTTTCTTCTCCTGTCCCTCATTTCCAGCTATTTGCTGGCTTGGGGCTTTTCCTTTTACATTTCAACTGTAAGATTTGACTTGCTGCCGCGTGACTTGTGCATGGTTGGAGAGTTCATTCAAAATTTTTTTTTTTTTTAAAAAGGTAAATTCAAAGGTAGGGTCAATTTTCTGTTGGTTTCTGCCAAGTTTGTTTTAACCAGTCTGTTAAGTTCTCTTCTCATCCAAGCTTTTGACCAGAGATTTGGGCAATGTTTGTATTCAGTTTCTTCTTCTGTTGTATTTCTACTGTCAATAATTTTCCCTTAGCTGTCCAGCTACTTTTACAGGCTTGAACTCTCATCTCTGGTCCCTTTTGTTGGTGAGGCTGTGGTTTTCCACTGCTATTCTTCACAGCCAGAGCTGTGGGGATTGGGCATCACCCTCAGGCCAGGAAGCTATAAACTCATAATTCTTACTCTTTCCTGTTGCAGTTTTTGAGATTAAACTCTCCTTCAGGTTCTGTCTGCTTTTGGACACTCTCCAGGGTCTTTAAATAGCTGTTCTTAAAAGAATTCTATCTACTTTTTATCATTGTGATCTGTGGGAGGGTTCGAGACCACTTCATTACTCTGCTCGACTGCTTCTGGAAGTAGCCCATCCATTACACTTTTAATTTCAACATCTCTATTTTTCATTTGAAGTTCTATTTGGCTCCTTTCTAAATTAAACTTCCTAGTGCTTGCTTTATTTCTTTTCTTTTTAAGCGTTTTATTGTTAAGTTGTTAAGGGGCTATCAAACTTCCTAATGACTTCCACGGATCCCCCCCCACTCCCATTTTTTTCTCCCTCTTTCTTCTCTTGAGATATTAACATCCCCTTCACTGGCTAACACTCGTCTAGCCCCTAGCCTATCGCCTCTTTTCTCCTTTACCCTCCCACCTCTGGTGACCCCCAAAGTCTGTTTCTTTTGATATAAAAGTCTTAATCTTGATTTAAAAAAATAACAATGGTCTCACACAACAGTGGTTTGGATGTTTCTCTTCGTTGTTTTGATTTGCAACTCTCAAATGACTAGTGATCACAAGGATTTCCTCCTATGTTTGTTGGCCACCTGGGTGTCTCCTTTGTGAACTGTCTGTTCATGTCCTCTGCCTGCCTTGTAATTGGTTTCTTCACCATTTTTTGGGAAGTGTTGATGTTTTCTGTAGATTTTAGAGACTAGTCCCTTGTCTGATACATCACTGCCAATATTCCCCACCCCCCAGCCTATGGGGTATTTATTCTTTTGATGAAGTCTTTCAAGGCACGTGTCTTATTTGTCAAAGGTCCCTTATTTTGTCTTCTGCTGTGTGTGTTTTTCATTGTGTTTATGCAATGAATTAGAGTTCCCAAGTTTGCCCCTATTCATTTTTAGAGTTTATATTTAGATCTTGACCTTCATGTTTTAAGTCTCATTTCGTTTACTGTTACTGTGTTTGGTGGGGTTTATTTGTTTGGTACAAGCCTTATTTCTTTGGTTCGATTAATTGCTAAGCATTTCATCTTTTGCATGGCAACTGTCAATGGTGTTGCTTTCTTTATATCCTTTTCAGAGCTCTCTTTGTTTGTTTAAAACTCACTGCCATCGAGTCGCTGCTGATTCACAGGGACTTTACAGCCCAGGGTAGAACTTCTTCTGTGAGTGACCAAGATGGCGACTCTTTACAGGACTAGAAAGCCTCCTCTCTCTCCCTGGAAGTCGCTGTTGGTTTCAAACGACCAACCTTGTGGTTAGCAGCCCAACAGGGAACCACCACACAACCAGGACTCCCGTTTCACTTCTCTGCAGGAATCCATGAATCAGTCTATGTTCATCTTGGACCTTGCCAGGTGGAATCTTTCAATTATTTCCAACAGTTTTCTTGTGGAGTCTTTGGGGTTTTACACATATAAAATGATATCCTCTGCGAATGGAGTTTTGCTTCTTCTTTGTGAATTGGATGTTTCTTTCGGTTGTCCAGTGGCTCTCCCTAAGATTTCCAGCACACTATTGCGTAAGACTGGTGACAAAAGGCATCCTTCTCTTGTTCCCATTCCCAAGGGAAATGGGTCCAGTTTCTCCCCAGGGGGCAAGATGTTGGCTATTGTTTTTGCATTAGGGTCTTTATTATATCGAGGAATTTCCCTTCTACCACATTGTGTTTTCCACGAATGGGTGCTGGAATTAGTCAAGTGCCTTTTCTTCGTCAATTGATATGGTCACATAATTCTTTTCCTTTGTTTTATTTACATGGTATATTGCACTGATTGTTTTTCTAAAGATGGACCATACTTGAATACCTGGTATGAATCCCAATTGATCATGTTCACCATTTCGTTGCTGTTGGAGTCTAGTGTCTAGGGTTTTGTTGAGAATCTCTGCACCCAGGTTCAGAAGGGCTATTTGTTCATGTTGCTATTCTGATCATGTTTTTGTCTGATTTTGACATTGGGGTTTTGCTTACTTCATAAAATTAATCTTGGGTATTTGCTGCTTTTTTCTCTATTCTGGAACAGTTTGAGTAGAATTGGTGTCAACTTAACTCTAGAGCAGCTATTCTCAACCTGTGGGTCACGACCCCCTTGGGGGTCTAATTACCCTTTCACAGGAGTCACTGGATTCCTCACAGTAGCAAAATTACAGTTATGAAGTAGCAGTGACAATAAGTTTATGGTTGGGGTCACCACGACACGAGGAGCTGTATTAAAGGATCGCAGCATTTGGAAGGTTGGGAACATCTGCTCGAGAATGTAGAGTAGAATTCCCCAAATGAAGCCTTGGATATTTTTCATTCAGAGTTCTTTAAGGACCTGATTTCTTTATTTTGTTATGGGTCAATTTAGACTTTCTATATCAGCATGTTCTGATGTAGGTAGATTTTCAAATTTGTTGGCATATAGTCCTTCATAAACTTGTGTTTTTTGTCTTATTAATTTTAGTTGGTTCTTTTAAAAAATTTCCATAGGTTTCCCTCCATCCTTTGATTCTGTCTATTTTCAATTTTGTGTCTAAGTTGTGTTTCTTGGTTTTGGGGCTATCACTGCCCTCTGGTGGTCATGGGAACTACCCAGCCTTGCTCCTGAGAGCTGCCACTGGATTTGAACCGCCAAGCCCAGGGGCCGCAGAGCACTCAACCACTTACGCCACCGGGACTCAGCCCTAAGTTGTGTTTCTTAAAACAACCTATTGCTATTTTGTTTTCTTACTCAATCTGCTACCTTTCTTCTCTTAATTGTCACATTTAATTAATTTACACATGGTATTGGTATTTATAGGTATGAAATTATTGCTATAGTTTCGCTACGTGTTTTTTTTTTTTTGTATTGTTGGTTTCTTTGTTTCTTGTAATTTTCCCTGCTCAGTTACTTTTGTTTGTGGATTTTTTCTTTTATTTAAAAACATTAATCATTTTATTGGGGGCTCTTACAGCTCTTATTACATTTCATGCATCCATCCATTGTGTTAAACACATTTGTACGTATGTTGCCATCATTATCAAAATGCTTCCTTTCTACTTGAACCTTTGGTATCAGCCCTTCATTCCCCCTCCCTCCCACCATGAACCCTTGATAATTTATAAGATATTATTATTTTCATGTTTCACGCCAACTGTTGTCTCCTTTCACCTACCTTTCTCTTTGTTGTCCCCTTGGGGGAGGGTGTTAATATGACGGTCATTGTGATTGGTCCTCCCTTTCCCCCCACCTCCCCACTACCTTCATGGTATCATTACTCTCATTATTGGCCCCGAGAGGTTCATCTGTCCTGGATTCCCTGTGTTGTGAGCTCTTATCTGTATCAGTGTACATGCTCTGGTCTAACCGGATTTGTAAGGCGGAATTGGGGTCGCGATGGAGGGGGGACAGGAAGCATTCAAGAACTAGAGGAAAGTTGTATGTTTCAATGGTGCTATACCGCACCCTGACTGGCTCGTCCCTTCCTTGTGACCCTGCTGTGAGGGGATGTCCAATTTTCTGCAGCTGAGCTTTGGGTTTCCACTCTGACACCCGCCCCCCCCCCCATGTTTGAATTGATAAACTTTTTTGTTCTGGGTCTTTTGGTGCCTAATACCTGATCGGTTTATGGGTTTGTTTGTTTTTTATCATTTCTCCTTCTCTGGTACTTTACTGTATTTTAGTGCATTGTGGCTTTCCTCTTCTTTATTTTGATAATGTTTTCTTTGACGTTACCTTGTTATTATTTTCTTCCCAGGTTTGAAGTAGCGTTTTCCCTGGAGAGCTACTTGACTTAAATTCCATTTGGATGTATTTTAGCTACGCTGCTCCCTCTATTTACTTTGTCATTATTTTCACTGAGGAATGATATCTCTGGGTCTTATGTGCAGCCCTGTACGTTTGATCTGCTTTGAGTGCTGCTTAAAGTGGGCTGACTTCTGGGTTGTGGTGTCTGGTATGTTGATCTCAGGTTAATGTCTACTGTGTGGATTCTTTGTTCAAGTCTTCGTAGTACTTTTTTGGTTGAACTGATCGTTTTTCCCCCACAAACTCCTTTAATTTCTCTTTATCTAGAATCGCTCCCTTCTTTCCCTCCTCATATCGAAGGGTTAACGCTTTCAGAAATTTATATATGTCATCCTATTGCCTTCATGTTCCAATGGTTCCGCTGAGAAATTAGAGCTAATCTTTATTGCTTCCCCTTTGTAGATAACTTCTTTTTTTCCTTACAGATGTCTGGAGTCTTTCTTTATTTTTGACTTTGGAGAATTTGATTTGACATATCTTGGTGATTTTTTTTTTGAGGGCTATGCTGTTTGATAGTCTTTAAGCTTATTTAATTGCTATTTTCTATTCTTTTATGTTATTAGAGAAAATTTCTACCAGTTTCTCTTGGACTATTTTCTCTGTGAGTTTATTTCTTCCTGTTCTGGAATGCCTATAAGGCATATATATTCCTCTGGATAATGTTCTATACCATTCTTAGACATTCTTTTTCCTTTTTGATTCTTTTTATGGGTTGTTCTTCTTTTATATGGGTATCAAGGGATTTGTCTTCATGTTCACCAATTCAGCCTTCCATTGCCTCAATTATACTTCTTTGCTCTTGCAAAGTGATACCTATTTGTAATATCTTAGTATCAATCTTCTGGATTTCTATTTGTTGTTTTGGTATGATTTCTCATTTTCTTCATTAATTTTGTCAGATTGTTTTGTATTGTTTTTCTGAGTTCTTCTCATGTTTTATTTTACCTTTCTCCAGTAGTTCTTTTATTTCTCCACCCATTAACAATGCTTAAGAATCATCCTTCCAAATTGCTTTTCTGGTAGTTCCAGTAATAGCTTTTCTTCCCCAGGAGAGTCTCTAGCTTTGTATATTGTATATTGTCACCTGTTTGTTCCGTTCTGCTTTGCTTCATGCAAACCGAGCTTGTCTGTTGTTAACGCGGCACCATTTGTTTCTATTTGTTGGACAAGTGGTAATGGAGCGGATGCTGGCACTTGCTCACTGGTTATTGCTGTTGGAGGCACGAGGATGACTGGGTTGTGTAGGGACCGTTGACTCCATCAGGAGGAGTGAGAAAGGAATGAATGATAATAATAATCCAAGAAGAGAAGCAGACATACACATACACACACAATAAGACCAAGCCAACAACCAAACACACAAAAACTACACACACCCACACACTACAACACACCACACCAGACCAGCACCTGTTTTTGCTTTCTCATGTATGAGGGCATGTTTATCAAGGTGCTTCCCAGAGCCTGTGCAGGGGTAAGGAGCTACTGAATCCTCCTCTGAGCCGATCTCGTGGCCTTTTCCTGCAGGGGCCTGGGTAAGATACCGACGGGCTCCCCCCGTGAGGCACGTTGAAGAAGCTTCACTCGAGGACCATCGTGCTGGGTATACAATGAATCTTCTGAGAAGCAAGTGAGGAACTCTCGTTACCAGTAAGACCCAGGAAGGGAGTGTGCCCGCTGTGTCCTAAGATTCCCACATGGTGAGCCTCCTGGATCCAGAAGACAGTTGTGACATCAGAGAAGCAGCATAGAACTAAGATCCGGAGCATGAAATAGAGGGCTGGACTGACTAGCGCACAGAGCAAGCAAAACCGAGTGCTTGGAGCAGGAGGCTGGCCTGTGGAGCGGGACCCCTCTGGTCACTTATTTTAGGGAGTTGAGCTTGCTGATGCACAGAAGTGGAGCTATCTGCTTGTCGGTTGTGACTTATGGAGTAAAGTACAGCTGGTTTCACGGACTCCTAACACTTGAGCTGAACACCTTTGGGTTGAGGCATAGAGCCAAGTTCCATGCCCTTTGGGCATTCGTTCACAGCCCTGGAAGAACTTTGTCACCTGTCTTGATGAACAGCTGTACCCTGCGCATCTCTCACTGGCATTATGGCCTGTAAATGTCCTTCATAAACCCTGCTGGTAGCTACCCTCCAGCCGGTTCCAGCTCACAGTGACCCTGTGTACAACACAATGAAACACTTCCCAACCCTGCACCCCCCTCACATTGTTCTTAAGTTTAAGCCTTCGATGCAGCCGCCGTGTCAATCCAGCTCATCAACGGTCCTCTTTTTTGCAGCCCCCTCCCCCAATTTTGCCAAACATGATGTCCTTCTTCAGGGATTGGTTTCTGCTGATAACATGTCCCAAATGCTTGAGACAAAGTGTTGTCACCTTGCCTCCACGGAGCGTTCTAGCAGTCCTTTTTTCTGGCATATCTGTGTGTTCTCCTGGAAGTCCATGGCACTTTCGGTATTCTTTGCCAACACCAAAATTCCCATATAGTGCTTCTCTTTTGTTCTGCAGACTAATCAAACTTATTGTCACTAATATTGCCTGTGAGCTCTGTGTAGCCATTGTAAAGAATATTAGACTTTAAATGAAAAAGTTTATAGGGTTTTTTGAGATAATTCAGTGCCCATAGTCCAAAAGTAGCCATGGGTGCATGAGGGTAAAAGTGGCAATTTTTTCTGGTTAATTAGAGGTCATGGGGTTGGGGTTAAGTATTAGTCAGTCTCAACCTCTCTTGTGTCCTATGTCTCTCTGTGGGGGTTTATCAAACATCAAAAGGAGAGAACTATATATGAACAATTAAGCTATGAAATTGTCCGTATGTAAATTTATGTGCCAATAAATTGTTTAAAAATAATAATAGGGCTGAGCCCCTGTGGCATAGTGGTTGAGTGCGGGACTGCAGCCTGCTGGCTTGGTGGTTCAAATCCAGCAGCAGCTCTCCAGGAGCAAGGTTGGGCCTCCCACTCCCACCAGAGGGCAGTGATGCCCCCCCCACCCCAAATAGTGATGATTACATAGGGGCATGGCAGGGAACTTTGTAGGGGGTTAGGGAGAAAGCAATAATGAATGCAAGAAGAAAATGTTCTGAAATGGGTTGTGGTGATGATTATACAACTCTTCACAATATGACACAATATGTGGATTACGTGTCAATAAGTGGATTTTTTTTTTTAAAAAAGAAGAGAACTAAAATCGTAACAGAGCTCCACGTCTTTACTGGTTTCTGCTTTTTCTGAAGAGCCTATCCTTTCACTGACTTCTGTGTGTGTCAGAGGTTGTGGGGTTGGTTCCACTTCGACTGCAGACTGTGCTGGTGACTTTCCAAAACAAAAGAGAGAAATAAAAAGAAAGTATGACTAATTCCTTCCTCTGCTTTAGTCCGGGTACACTCCAGGTGATTAGAGCCTCCCTCTGAGCCAATTGCCGAGGTCTTGTGATTGATCTCAGCCTCCATTGCCTTCGTTGTCGCTACACCCATAAATGTGTGGGTCAATGTATACTCTGTGAACAGGGAGCCATAGGGGACCCTGGGTGATTCATTTTACCCTTTAGAACACACAGTCCTGAGGTTATTGACTTGTTGAAAAGCTGTCCTTTAGATTTGTTTGGATTTGTATAATCCTGTGTGTATGTGTCCGTGTGTTTAGCCTTCTTCTCTGTATACAAGCAGGGTTAAATTCAGACTGGACATTTGTTCTCCATAGTTGTCACTGTGCACTTCACATTGCATCACACTATAAAACATGCATATGTAACATGGCTGTTAGTAGTGTTACTAACTTCTGATTATTTATAACCTTGGAATAGCTTCTACTTTTTTTTTTTTAAACAAGCTTAATTGTGAATGTGTGTTAGTCCAGGTAGACTAGAGAAAACATCCAGGGATACTCAATGGTATATAAGAAAGAACTTTATATAAAGAGTAATTGTACATTAAGAAAACATCCCAGCTCAGTCCAGATCCAGGCCATAAGTCTGACATTAGCCCATGTATCCGATACCAATCTGTAAAGTTTTCTTTAGACTCATGAAATACATGGAATGATGCCAAATGCAGAAAGATCACAGCCCAGTGGGTGGGAAGTCTAGTGGATCCATTGACATTGTAAGCATCTCCGAGCTGGCAGGGTACTGGCCTAGCTCCAAATGTGTCTTGTCAGCTGCATGAGCGTGTGTCCTGCTTCCCGGAACAGTTTATCTCCTTAGTACCTCTAAATGAGGTTGTCAAACTGTGACCTGATTGACAGGCTAAACTCTACACTTTCACTCATGAGTCTCAAATTGACAACAGATTACATAACTACCACAGAATGAGTGAGAATATTTAATATACTTTACCTTGCACTTACTGTGTTTTGTAGTATGAAGATTGCCTAATTTCATTTCATTTAGATTACCTAGATTGCTTGATTACATTTAAGAAACCATCAGAAATGCCTCCCTTGGCTTTTGGGACACCAGAACACAGTTTCCTCCCACTGTTCACATTGAACCTGCCAAGTAATGTATGCATGCATATATGATCTCTATTTGCTTCAGGTAGCAGTGCATACATCGTCTCTATCTACCTCCCCTATTCTGAGCACAATTTCCCAACGAAAGGAATTTTAACTTTGCCTTTCTTCCTGATCAACTCTCTTTTTAGAAACAAAACAAAACAAACATTCTTTCTTGTTAGTCCAGTTTACAGTCTTTCTAGTATAAAAGTAGTAGAATTGCTGAGCCCCGGTGGCGTAAGTGGTTGAGTGCGGAACTGTGGCCCGTGGGCTTGGCGGTTCAAATCCAGCAGCAGCTCTCAGGAACAGCACTGGGTAGTGCCCACGACCACCAGAGGCAGTGATGCCCATAAAAAAAAAGAAGTAGTAGAATTGATAAAGACAATACTCTCAAGAAATGTTGGACTGCTAACTACAAGATTGGTGATTCAAATCCACCAACAGCATGTAATGACTATTTGCTCCCATAAAGTTTTTTTGGGGGGTGGGGCATCACTGTCCTCTGGTGGTCATGGGAGCTACCCAGTCTTGCTCCAGGAGAGCCGCTGCTGGATTTGAACCTCCAAGCCTGTAGGCTGCAGTCCCACACTCAATCACTAAGCCACTGGGGCTCAGCCTCCCATAAAGTTTTACAAGCTCAAAAACCTAGTTTAGTGTTACTACAAATCAGAATTGATGCATTGGAATTGGTTTTCACCATTCTTATTAATTTACATACTGAGAAAATAATCTGAGGAACTGGACTCTATGGAGAAGAATAGGTCCAGGATGGGTTTGGCACTCACACTAAATGCTAGTTCAAACTTTAAAACATTTAGTTCTTACTTCATGACCCTGCTTGATAATCACCCTTAGGAAGGGAATACAAAAGATATGGGTGTTATAGCAAAATGTGATAAAAGAATTGAGGTGGTGCCCAGCTGTCAGAGAAAATACCATCTTGTCTCTAAACAAGCAGCCCTCTAAGGGAGATGTCAACTTAGTCCACGTGGAAGAGGCACATCATCGTCAGTCACGGGAGGACTGGAATCCACAGAATCTGAAGTCAAAGGAGAGAGCAATTTCAGAGGCCAAATTGTGAGAATCTGATGGGCAGAAGGCGATGAATGACAGTGGGAGCCCAAGGTCCTTTGGTGGCACTACCTAGGAAATAAGCCTCCATCTAAAACTGAAAGATGGGAGAGAAAAGCGGTCACTAAACAGAGTGCTTGGGAGAGAAGACCAAAGACATAAATCTGACATGAACAGTTATAACTTTGTCAGTAGTTCCCACCTAGGATGTAGACTGGACCTGATCTAGTTTGCAAAGTTTTCTGTATTTTGGTTTGTACTGTTTGTTCATATTAGAGTGTATCGCAGAGGTGTTATGTCAGTGGAGGTCACCATCTTGATGCTGGGCTATATGCTTTTCCATTTTTCCATATATGAAACCCAGGGGTGATGAACCGAGAGGGACAGAAAGTGGAATAAGGAGGGATTCACAATGGTGGTGGTAGGGGTAAGAGGGAGACAATGTCAAGGAGTACATGAAAAAAAGATTGTTTGGAAACAGTGATAACAATTTTACAATTGGATATGATTGAAGTATAGAATGATATGATATGTGTATTAAATCCCAACTAACAAAAAAAGAAGAAGACGGTGACATCTGGGTTGAAAGACACAAATTTGTTTGCTGAAAGTTAAGAGATCTTGAATCATTACTGACAAAGAGTTAAGATTATTGATTTCAGTGTGCATTACATGTCAACCCAGATAAAACAAAAATCCTTACAACAGGACCAAGAAGTAACATCATGATAAAAAAGAGACAAGATTGAAGATGGTGGGAATTTTATTTTACGTGGATTCACGATCAATGCCGGTGGTAGCAACAGTAACAAAGTCAGATGATGCATTGCATTGAGCAAATGTGTTGCACAAAATCTCTTTCAAGAGTTAAAAGGTCAGGTTTTCACCTTGAGGATTAAGGTGTGTGTGACCCAAGCCATGGTATTTTCAATTACTTCATGCGGGGAAAGCTAGACAATGAATAAGGAAGCCTAGAGATACATTTGAATTATGTTCTGCTCAATAATATTGAAAATACTATGGACTGCAAGAAGGACGAATTAGTCTGTGGAAGATGTGCATCCACGATGTTTCTTAGAATCCAGGATAGGGAAGCGTGGTCTGGTGTCCTTTAGACATGTTATCAAGAGGGACATGTCTCTGGAGAAGGAAATCATGCTTGGTAAAGTAGGAGGTCAGTAAAAGAGGAAAGCCTTGAATGAAATTGGTTCAACAGTTGGTTCAACATACCAATGATTGTGAGGGTTTTACAGGACCTTGATACACAGGTTTCCTATGATGTAGTATCAACTTAATGACACCTGATAGGAACAACAATAAAGAAGCACTGTGTATCCCCTTAATAGAGGGAGGGCAGGAAGATTTGGGATAGAGAAAACAGAGTAGAGTCGGAGTGGTTTGTGAGGTACAAGAAAATTAAGGAGAAAAGGACTTAAGTGGTTCTTCATCGAAGCCTTTGGACTTTTTTTTTGTCACAGTGACAAGGGTAAATTGGGCTTAATTCGTTCCAAATCATGTCCTTAATTCATTCCAAATTATGTTCTATTGAATGCAGAACTATCTTAAGGTAGTCTATGACTTCATCAAATAACAATTCATTTAGATAGAGACATAAATGCCTAAACATATTTAGAAAATTGATCACTACTTTTACCATAATTCTTTACAAAGTGTTCACATCATTAAGGTAGGATTAATGCATGTTCTGAAAGTAGTTACAACTTTCAAAAATCAAATTCATATGTCAGATACATATCTATGAGTTTGCCTGGATGTTGACAATCATGATTCCCTTGGAAAACTCTTACAGAAAACATGACACTAGATTTTAAAGCTATAGCAGTTAAAATACATTAGTGATAGTTGATCCCTAATTAATATAGGTAGAAGTAGAGGTCAGTAGGCTGCTGAAATAGTACATGATGATCCATTTAGTAACAATAAAATAGACATAGAGGATAAATAAAGATGATCAAGGAAAGATTTTTTCCTTACAGTGAAATGAAAACTAATAATTGTGGAAGAAACGATGAAGATAATTTTCAATCATGATAGTAATAAGACTCAGGAAAAAACTTGTCGATAGATACTAAGACCACAGTTTAAATTTTTATGAGGACCAGAGTAGTCATATGATCTCAAAATTATCTCCCAACAGCTATAACAGATAAAGTTGGTAGATGCCACCCTATGAAGTATTAAGCTTAATATCACCAATAAGGAGAAAATAACATCATATATATTCTGTTATAATGAATTATGAGAAATACATTTTTGAATTATTCTACCCCAAATTATAACTTGATGCCAATTATGAGAAAATAATTAGACAAAACCATATTGCAGGGCATTCTAAAAATAATAGCACAACAAAGCAGCCTATATTCTTAAAACTGATCAGTGTCACAGGAAGACAAGGAAAGGTTGGAACAAGAACAGAGTGCTGTTTTTAAAAGGAACAAAGAATAAGAACGTCTTAGAAACTTTGTGCTTCCAGCCCAATGGCCTGCCTCTCTTACTGTCTGAGACTATTCTCGGGTTCTGTAGGGATTAGCTCTGAATAGCTCAAGCCCAGATGTTCTTGGGTTTATACCTCCAGTGGAGATTCCCAGTCAGTAATGAAGAAAGGGACCCCAGCTCACCTTGTTGATGTAATTCTGACATGCCTCCTCCACAGTCACTTTGAGATGTCTCCTCCACAATCCCTCAGTGACTCTCAGTGAAACTGCATCCCAGTTGCCTCCTGCAGAAATCTGCTCAGTGAGGCACACTTTGTTGGCCTTCTTTATCCCTTCCCTGCCTCACTCTTCTCCTGCTTGAGATCTCTCTCCTCCCCATCTGCATTCAAGTCGTGATCTCCAGATCTGTTTGGGGGAAAAACATACAACAAGACAAATATGATCAGCTCATGCTCTCCTGGCTGCAAAACCCAGCTTTAGGAGTGCCTCCTAACTTATTTTCTCATTTTTTCACAACCATAACCAGAGTAATCTGTTTAATAAAAATGTGGAGTTTTGATATACCTTAAGATCCCCATTGGTTCCCTTTTGACAAAAGCAGAGTTAAATAATAGTTTGCCATAAAGATCCTTCACTACTTCCCCAGAGTCTACATTATGAGAGCCGACCTTCCCTGAGCCGATCTTACCACCATTACTTCTGGCTCCTTATGTTTCTCACTTTGCCTTTCAACACACTCTTCTCATGTCCCCTTTTGTGCCTCATTCATATTGTCCCCTCTTTCTAGAGTAACGATAATACTGTTACTATATGCTAGTAGGTAATATTTTACCAGTGCCAGTAACAGTTAATATTATTGGCTACGTAAGTTATGCCAAGAAATAGTTTCAATAATGGATTGTTTCCTTTAATTCTCACAATCTAAGAAAGTATTAATATTTTCCTGTTTTATAGGTTGTTCACTTCTGAAGGAAGCCACTAAGAACCTTAAAAATCATAATGAAACATGGTCAGATATTATGCCAGAAGATGAGTCCCTCAAATTAGAAGGTACTTAGAAATGACTGAGGAAGAATTGTTTCCTCAAAGCAGAGGTGACCATAATAATGTGTGTGGAATAAAGCTTTGGGGACCTTCATTTGCTAATGGAGCATTGAGTTAGGCCAGGTTGACTAGAGAGAAACAAATCCAGTGACACTCATACATCCAGTGACACTCATACACTCATACAAAAAAGTGCTTTATGTTAAAGAGTGATTATATATTAAGAAAACATCCCAGTCAAGTCCAGATCAAATCTATAACTCCAATATAAGCTCATAAGCTTGAGACTAGTCCATAAATCTGTTTTTAGACCCATGCAGCACCTGCAGTGATGCAAAATGCAGGAAGATCACAGGTCAGTGGGTGCAAAGTCTTATGGATCCAGTGGTGGTGGAAGCATCTCCAGGGCTCGCACAGGTTTCAGTAAGGCTCCATTTGGCTTGTCAACAGGAAAGTGAAAGCAGAGAGAGAAGCCTACCTCCAATAAGCCATGTATCTTGGTCACTCTTCACTCAAGCTGTGACCTGATTGACAGGCTAAACTCTGCCTACATGTTCCTATGAGAGACATGTTGGCAAGCATACACCCAATATCTAACTATCACAGACATGATTCAAAATGAGAAGAAACAGCTGCAAACATCCATTAATACAAATGTAGAATGTAGTGAATGTAGGAAAATTAGAAGTCCTCAAAAATGAAGTGGGATGCCGAAAGATCAATATTGTAGACTTTAGTGGATTTGTATTGGTTATTTTGAATCAAACAATACATGATTGACTATGGCAAGACTGACACAATAAAGAAGAATGGTGACACATTCATCTTCAAAACAAACTTTTCAAGCTCTGTCTTAAATATAATGCTGCCTGTGATAGAATAATATCTTTTGCAATGAAGAAGTTAGTGGTCTTACAAAATGCTATCATGCGATCTCCATCTTTATTTCTATCACCAGGTCCATGTTTTCCAACTGCTTTCCTTTCCTCTTTGTTTCAAACTTTTGCATTCCGATAATTATCATTGGATCTTGATTCTATTTGGCCAGTTTCTGACAGGAAACATTAGAATTCTTCAGTTTCTTCATTAATCATCTTAGTTGCTGATGTATAAAGTTTAATAACTGTTGTATTAACCCCTTTATATCGAATTGTAATCAAACCTGAAGGCTACAGTCTTTGAATACATGCCATCTGCTTTTCAAGAACAGATTAGACATACATTGAGTACTAATGACAGAAGGCTTGGTGAGTTGTGGGATGACATCAAGAACATCATTTGTAAAGAAAACAAAAGGGCATTAAAAAAACAAGAAATAAAAGATCAAAGTAGATGTCAGAAGAGCTCTGAAACTTGTGATTGAATATGGAGCAGCTAAAACAAATGGAAAAAATGAAGTAAAAGAGTCAGAAAATTTCAGAGAAAGCAAAAGCAAAATATTATGAAATCTACAAAGATCTATGGTTAGAAAGCAGAAAAAGAAGACCATGCTCAGTATATCCCAAAATGAAAGAACTGAAGGAAAAGTTTATGCCTTGTGTTAATATCGAAGTGTTACACTTATGGGGAAAATGAAAGGAATATACAGAATCACTATATAAAATTATCTGGTAGACATTCAATCATTTTAAGAGGTAGTATATGATCAAGAACTTTCATGTCAATGTGATCTTTCATATGTTCAACCATCCCTGGTATGAATCCCACTTAGTCATGGTGAATTATTTTTTATATGCTTTTATATTCTATTGACCAGTAATTTGTTAAGGATTTTTGTATCAATGTTCATTAGGGATATTGGTCTGTAATTCTCGATGCTTGTGGGATCCTTGGCTGTTTTAGGTGTCAGAATTATACTAGCTTCATAGAAAGAGTTTGGAAGTTTTCTGCATTTTTCTTTGTTTTGTAAGAGTTTGTGTAGGATTGGTTTTAGTTCTTTCCTCAATGCTTGGTAGAATTCTTCTGTGAAGTCATCTGGCCTGGGGGATTTTTTTGGAGGGGTGGGTAATCCCTTGATAACCTTGTCTAGTCTATTTCTATGGGTCTGTTGAGGGTCTTGATGTCCATCTGGACTAGTCTAGGGAGGGATTGTTCTCCAAGTATTTGTTCATATTCTCTCAAGTTGTTGAATTTGTTAGAGTACAGGCCTTCATAGTACTGTGTAGTTATCCTTTTGATTTCATTAGGGGTCATTGTAATGTCAAGGGTTTTTCTATTACAAGCTCTCTCTCATGCATAATCTATAAGTGAGATGATCATTTTTCCACCTTCTGGATTGCTGCACATCTCTCTTGACACAGAGCAAACGCCAGTGCTTTGGATAAGTTTCCTGTGTGCCTATGGGAAGACACTTCCCTCCCACCTGGGCTCCTGGAGCTTAGTGTCCATTTTTCTTTTCATGTTCTCCTACATCACATCTAATGGCTTGTTTAGATAACAAGTTTCCCAGTTGCACCGTGAACTCAATGGCATCCTTTGCTCTCTGGAGTCTTGAGTGTCTGTAACTGTCTTTCCTCCACAGCCGGGCTTCAGGAATGATCTGATTACTTTGGTTGTCAGGAAGGCAGATCTCTGAAGCTTCTGGAAAAATAAAATCAGACTAATGCATATTTTCTACTTTAAAACTATTAAAGAAATGAAAGAGTTGACCATCTGTCTTACAGAATCTAGGGTATTGAAGATACATTATACCTTTTCTCTTTATGCCTCTTTGGTTGCTTTGTTCTTTCTATTGTGTCGCTATTTGACCCTAGGCTTTTGAGAAGCCAATTTCTGAAGGGAAATGTGGGCTGTTGAGTTTCCTGCATGAACATCTTTGTGATTTAAAAACATTTGCTCTTGCTGTTGTTGGGAAAGCGGTTGATGTGTTAGGTGCTGTCCCATTGGCTGTAATTCGTGACCCCATATGCAACAGAACAAACTCGTCAGGTCCTGCACCAACCTCATAGTTGTTGCTAGGCTTGAGCTCCTTGTGGTAGCCATTGTGTTCATTTAGCTCCTTGATGAACCTCCTCCTTTTTTACTTCCCTTTACTTTATCGCATATATAAAAGGCATGGAGGAGGCCGTATCCAACCTCTTCTGACTACAAAGGGAGAAGGAAATTGCATCTCCCTTCCAGTTCAAGTCCCATTGCTAGAAGAGGGAAGTCAGAGCTGCCTCCACCCTCCATCTTCCTTTGCTCCATTTTTACACTCGCCGTTCCTTCCACAGAACCTCACCTCTACTGAGTTCATAATTGGTTGCTGTGGCCACACAGAACTCACCGACAATGCTCATGATTATGGGGAGCGATTAGGAAAGTTAGCAGGTTACCACAAGCAAGATTCATCAAACGTTAAGGATACAGTCCTTGGTCCATAGTAACACAGCTCCGCAGTCTCTCTCTGGGTCCTTATCCTTTCAGCCATTTGAAGGTGACCGCCTATCCTTCCACCTCACTGTCTCAGCCACACACACAGCCACTCTTCTGCTTTGTCTTGCTGTGCTCCTTTGCTCTGTCTCATGGTCACCAGTGCAGCAGCTTCTGGTGCCGCTGGCCTCAGCCTGCATTACTTACACATCTTAAATGTTCTCCATTGTGGGCTCTTTTTCCCTGATGGTCCTGGGATTTCTCTCCACTCTGGCTTCTGAGATGGTTGATCCTTATCATTAGGGGAGTAGTAATTAAAACAGACCAGTTCCCTCTATGACTGTTTCATGCACCCTGTTTGCGTAGTCCCACCCAGGCATTCAGTGGGAGTTACAGAGGCACAACACCATTCCATGCATCCTGTTGTTTCACAGGGGTGGTTCTCTTTTGATAGCATTGTTCAAAGTCCATTAGATGACGGCTTGCCATCCTCTCTTCTTGAAAAGATGTTGTTATTTATTTTTGCATCCAGATTAAGGCAGCTCATCCAGCCAGCAAAATCACCCCCACACTCTGAAGTCGGCATTATGCCTGAAGACTTTCACATTGCCTCTCTGTTTTATTATCTTGTGAAGGATGTGGTTTTTGGTTGTATGATTCTTTTATCAGCTGCTTCATTTGTTTGGGGCTGATTCCTCATAGCAGAACTGTCCCAACTTGGACAGAAACGTCAAGTTCAGAATCTCTGGGAACAGCAGTAAAAAGCAAATTGTTGCATGTTTTCAATACGAATGAAGGCTAAAAGGCACAATCACTGTCTCCTTTTTCCATGCTTTTCCCTCGGTTCTGCTGGCAAGCCTCGCTTTTTCCTTTTGGGTGGAAGGGCATTCATGGGAAGCAGAAAGTATCTTGCCTATTCCACCTACTGGATGGAATGAATAAAAGACTCAGGGAAGATCCAAATGTTTATAGCAAATACAAACTTCAAGTCTGGAATACATTTCACGGAGTCTTAGATTTGAATGCTGGCCAGAAGCGTGCATGCGGATCCTGATTATTTATGTCCTTTGGCAGACGGTTCACAGACGTGTTGTGATTCAGATATGGCGAGAGGGAGAGGGCAGAGAGAATGAGGGAAAATGTATATACATGTCTTCCATTTGGTTATCTACAGATATGGGAGGATAGATTCCGTTCCCCGTCCCTTCCACCCCCTTCTTTTATCACACTCTGGAGACTCACCACCACTGTGCTCCCACCTGCCACCAGGTGCGGCTGTTAGCTGAACGATTCCCCACAACCCACAAGCCACCTCTTCAATCACCCGTTCTCACTCCCCCAGATAGCAGCTCTCTTCCCCGGGGAAGCTCTGAGCCAGTGACACCCTCTGTGTTCTCCCTCCTCCTCCCCATGGCTGTGATTTTCCATTCCTCCAGGTGATCCTTTGTGTGAACTGCTTCCTATAGCATGGCCTGATTGTGCGGGGCAGATGATAGGCAACTTTTAAGAAGAGATATGTTTGCGTTCGATGCATTAGGGAAACGTGCTGATCTTTTGGAAACATGTGGGGTATAATGGTTCTAAAGTAGGAAAAACTGTGACTCCACCTGACATAATGGAAAAACCAGACTAAACTCATACACAATTCTGAGCCAAATGCTCACCCCCCTTGCCCCCCACCCCGCCCCAGGTTTCCAAGGCTACAATCTCTATGGGGCAGACTGCCGCATGTCTCTCCTGGGGTTCCAACCGCAAACCTTTAGGTTTGTAGCCGCATGCTTACCCTCGGCATGACCAGGACTCCTTCCCCTTGACGTAGACCATGTGAATTAGAGTGCCCTGATCAGGTATTAGCTGTGCATGGCAAATACTTCAGAAGCAGGACAAAGATGGGTGAAATGGAGGGAGTAATGCAGCCATTTGTATCTGCTTCCCCCACTCGACTGGGATCTCTGGGAAAGAGCTTTTTCATGTAGACGCAATTGCGCTCACCAGGCCTGACATGATGACACCAGTCTTCATTAGTATTTGTTGAAGAATTGGACAAGTGGTTGAACATAGAATCCAATGACTTAACAGGGTCCCTTAGCAAGTGACACTTGCCCCAGAGCAGGTGACTGGAAAGAAGGTTGTGCTTTCTCCTGGGGCCCATCATATGAATTGCACACAGTGGAGACAGGCTAGGGCTTTGCAGACCTATAATATTCAGCCCATTCGACACCCCAAGACTTTGTCACATCCCAGGAGCCGGAGACCTTTCAGATGTCCCGCTCAAAGCAGTGCCAGTAGTGTCTGGACAAGTGTTGTCACTGGTTCACACCCCCCTCCACCCAATCTTAGATAAAGATTGGCATGCAGGTAGTGGATCACAGACTATCCTAGGAATCAAACTCTGGAAGGGAAGGGAAGGAGGCAGGGTAGAGCAGAGGGGAAAGTTGAGATAGGGTCAGTGAAGGCCTCAGCTTATCTTGAGGCAAAGTGGCCAGACCATCCTCTGTCCTGTAGACCACACCAGGGTGGCTGTGACTTTGGGCAGAGCATCTCTGTCTGTTGAGGCCATTGATGTAGGCCTGTATCCAAGCAATACTGAAAGGTCGAGCAGCTAAGTTGTTCGTTCCTGCAGGGGGATCCGGGCACCGCATCACAGGTCAGCCTAGCACTGGTGTCCTTCCAGTATCTGTAGGACAATGCAAGATGTACTCTAAGATGTGACTGAAGGGGTGTTAGTTGTTATTTTCTCTTTGTAGTGAAGCCAAGTCCAGGTCCTTGCCAAGTCCCAAATACCTCTCTTCATTCTGACTACCAAAGCAAGGACAGCCACCCCGTAGCGATTAAATAAGGAGCTAGTAACAAGGGGTGCAAGAAAGAAGAAAATGTCCTAATGTTGATTGTGGTCATGACTGTATAACTCTTCTCAATATGGTTGAACTATTGAATTGTATAATAGGTGGATTATGTGCTAATAAAACTATTAAAAAAAGATGGAGTCAAGCTCCTGTTTATTGACTTTGTGATTTGGGACAAATCATTTAATATCTTTGTACTTGAGATTCCTTCTTGATAAAATGAAGATACAAATAGCACCAGACTCACAGGGTGGTTGGAAGGGTAGGATGAGCTTTTTAAAAAGTCACTCCTGTCAAGTTGAAGCTGACTTATGGCGGCTCTGTAGCACAGGGTGGGACTGCCCCTCACGTGCAGAGAGATTAAATACTTTGTCACAAGTCACAAAGTCAATAAATAGGAGTCAAGAGTCTATCTTTTCATTGTTAGTAGCTCCCCATTTCTCTGCAACCTCCTGTGCCATACCCCCACAAAACCATGAATCCAGTTTCTGTCTCTGCAGATTTACCTATCCTGGATTTCATGTACCAAAAACCAAGCCACTGCCACAGCAAAAACTAACAACAATAACAAAGGGAAGCAGAGAGAAAGCTCAGTAGAAAAGAAAGCAGAAAACATTAAAAACTTGAACTTTAAATTGGTCAAAAGGGCGACCAATTGATGAGGTGTGAAGTTTTAACCCAATTATATATGTAGTAATCCACTTTGCACAATTATATATGCAGTAATCTACTTTGTAATACCCTCTGTATGATAGCAGAGGTTTATGGCAGAAGAGATTCACGTGAGGCTGATTCCACACTTTTTAAAAAAAGTTGAAACAACTTTTAACCGGGTCAAGTGGGAAGTCAAATAAGATATTATATCTTAACTTAACTATAGCTAGCACAGCCAACTTTACAATGATCTCCGTCTGATAATAAGGTTGTTCTCGTCCCTAGGAGTCAAGGTTCTGACAGCCTGTCTTCACAGGTATCTGTGTTGAGACAGATAGATACATTGGTTTTAGCTGATCTAAATTGGAGGATGACTTAATAATATGTGCAGATAATATCTTGGGTTTTCATAGTACTCAGAGGACATAGGAAAAAATGACATATTTTAAATGGATGAAGATAATGACAATAAAGATACTTTTTCTTTTAAAAAAACACTTTATTGGGACTCATACAACTCTAATCACGATCCATATATATACATCTATGTGTCAAACACATTTGAACATTTGTTACCATCATCATTCTTAAAACATTTGCTTTCTACTTGCGCCCTTGGTATCAGCTCCTTATTTCCCCCCTCCCCCTCCCCCACAGCCTCCTCCCTTATGAACCCTTAATAGTTTATAAAGTATAATTTTTTCATGTCTTACACTGTCCAATATCTCCTTTCACCCACTTTTCTTTTTTGGGGGGTGGGGCATCAGTGCCCTCTGGTGGGAATGGGAGACCCAGCCTTGCTCCTGGAGAGCTGCTGCTGGATTTGAACCGCCAAGCCAGTGGGCCACAGTCCCACACTCACCCACTTTTCTATTGTCTATCCAATAGGGAGGAGGTTATATGTCAATCCTTCTTCCTTTTTACCTTCCCTTCCCTCCACCCTCCTGACATCTCCACTCTCACCACTGGACCTGTGGGATTCAACTGTCCTGGACTCACTGTGTTTCCAATTCCTATCTGTACCAGTGTACATTCTCTGGTCTATCTGGATTTCTAAGGCAGAATTGGGATCATAATAGTGGGTGGGAGAAAGCATTTAAGAACTAGAGGAAAGTTGTATGTTTCATCTTTGCTACACTATACTCTGACTGGCTCTCTCCTCCCTGCAACCTTTTTTTTTGTATCTTTTTTTTGGGGGGGCATCACTGCCTCTGGTGGTCATGGGCACTACCCCGTGCTGCTCCTGAGAGCCCCCGCTGGATTTGAAACACCAAGCCCTCACTCAACCATTTATACCACTGGGGCTCAGCCCCCTGTGACCCTTTTTTAAAGAGGTATCCAGTTGGCTACAGATGGGCTTTAGGTTTCCACTCTGCACTCCTCCTCATTCACAATGATATTATTTTTTGTTCTTTGATACCTGATCCCTTTGATACCTGACCTCATTATCATACAGACTGATGTGATTCTTCCATGTGGGCTTTGTTGCTTCTGAGCTAGATGGCCGCTTGTTTACTCCCAAGCCTTTAAGATCCCCTACACTATACCTTTTGATAGCCGGCCACCATCAGCTTTCTTCAACACATTTGCTTATGCACCCATTTGTCTTCAGTGATTGTGTTGGAAAGGTGAGCAGCATCAAGGAATGCCAGTGTAATAAAACAAAGTGTTCTTGCATTGAGGAAGTACTTGAGTGGAGGTCCAATGTCCATCTGCTACCTAGCGAATTTCTCCACGATTTTAACAAACATTTTGTGGGTAGGATCCACACTTATTCACTTTTGAATACTGTGTGTTTTACAGACTATTTAAATTGGTTGTGCCAGCTCTCAGTTTAGTGCCTTTCTGCCCAATCTTATCTTCTCTGTCCTGCTCAGTAAAACTGCCCCTGGACCTTACAACCATCTCTCCTTTGTGAGTTGATGCAGAAGAGCAATAGGAACAACAGCAAATCATACAGAACAGGGCAGTGCTCTGTTCCACATGGGCTCGCTGTGAGTCAGAACCCCTGGTGCCACCAGTTGAGTCCATTTCAACTCATGGAGACTCTAAATAGAGCTCAGGAGACTGTAGATCTTTACAAAAGCAGACAGCCTCATCTTTCTGTCATCCAGCAACTGGTGGTTTTGAACTGCTGACCTTGTGGTTAGAAGTCTGATGCTTATCTGACAGCACTAGTAGAATGCTTTGTCCTTGAGAAATTCTTGTTGTTCAGTGGCTTTGAGTCCACCCCAACTGATCGTGACCCTGTGCACAGCAGAATGCAACACTGTGCAGACCTGTGTCATTCTCACAAATGTTCTCAGATTTGATCCCACTGTTGTCGCTCCTGTGCTGATCCACTTTGTCAAAGGTCTACCACTTTTCCACTGCTAAGCATCCTGGGAAGAAGACCTGGAGAAAAGATCCTCAAGAAACGCATTGCTCATTTCCCTTTTATTATTTGCCATTTCTTTCTGTCGAAGTCCCTCTGTTTAAATTATGGTGTGGTCCCTGTCTCTTGGATGAATTCTAACTAATTCAGAGCAGACACACACACACACACACACACACACACACACACACACACACCCCACCAGTTACTGCCAGATCAGCTCAATCAGCTCAGGCCCACAGTGACCCAGTGTGTGCAGAGGAAAAAAGTACTCCATGGGGTTTCAAGGCTATGCCCTTTCAACAGTAGATCACCAGACCATTTTTCCAAGGCATCACCAGATGGTCTTAAACTATTGAGCTTTTGGTTAGTCGTCAAGCACTTGACAACAAGTGCCATGTATGGACTCCAATCCAGTGGTCAGACTCACTGTCATCGAGCTGCTGCTAACTCATAGCGACCCCATGGGAATCACTCAGTAAATGATTAATGGACTGGTGAGTTAGAAAGCAAGAAAAGAAAGGTTCATCCCTCTCAACTTCTTTTTTTTTTTTTTTTTTTAAATTTTATTGGGGGCTCTTACAGCTACTACAACATTCAGTACATCATTTGTATCAAGCACATTTGCACACATATTTCCACATATATTTCCCAATATTTTCCACCTGAGCCCTCCCTCTCAACTTCTTAAGACCTGGTCTTGGTGGCTCTCCACCCTACCACGTTCTCCCCAGGTGTTCAGGTTCCTGTAAGCTAGACCTTTTCAATTGAGTCATAAAACCCACCTCTTGTCTTCGCCTCAATTAAATAGAACATGGCAGTTTCCAAGAGCTCCAAGAAATTTATAGAGACAAGTTCCCTTCTCCTGGCCCTGTCTGTACAACTCTCCTGGATTTTCAATTTTCTTCTGCATCAGAAATAACCTGGCCAGTCCTACAGCAGACGCCGTGTCCAGGCCAGCATCAGCCTTCCCACTACAGGTGTTCCATTTCGAAAAGACCATTGATTTTACTGTTCATTTCCACAGGAAATTACTGAACTGTTCACCACTTGACATTACCAGGCTGTGAACAGTCTTGTTTCTCAGATCCACACAAACAAGTTAGTGTATAGTAACCTTCCTCGCATGTATTTTGAAGAACAAGGTGACTTTGCGGAGCCATAGCTGCGGGGTAACCTCTTGCAACTCTGTACACCTGTGAAGCAGGCTGTAAAAAACCAAGACAGGAACACACAGAACATGAAGATTATAGTGAAATGTGTTTCTGTAACAATTTGTACAAATTGCCTTTGTACATCCACATCCTCCCTCCCCATACACACACACACACACACACACACACACACACTCTAGCCAAGTGAACCAAATCCATACATTGTTCACTGGTCTGAACAGGGAGTGCTGAACCTTCATTAAGGCAGGTAGAAAAGCACTTCAAGAACATGGTGAGGTTTTGCTCGTTTGTGCAGTAAGACTGACGCCAATGTTTAGTTGCTGGATGTGTAAATTTAGCCCATATGACAGTAGGAAACAGCGGGAAGGAAATAAATGCAGGAAGACCTCCACCCCACATCTCAAATGTCCTCAGACGCATTAGCGGGACCCCTAGAGCAAGGTCCTACACTCTTGGCATTTTATAAAGCAGACATACTCTCCAGCTTCAGGCTGTGCATGACCTGGTTTGTCTATTTAATTTTATAACCGGAGTGGAATGCTAGCAGCACAGTATGTTATGATCACTATGTCAACCGCAAAGTCATTCAGTCCACATATGTCCTGTGTGACTCGAGAGACTATTAGATGAGTCCGTGGGGTCCCCAGGGCTACGTGTCAGATCCCGAAGCCTCAAACGCTCACGTTCTCTGACTGGATTGCGGAGTCAATTTGATGCAAAGGGTGTGTCTTGCTGGGAGCACAGCTAGAATAAGGAGGGGGTGGGGGTCCCTCCTTTATTGGACCCTCAGTTGAGTTTCATGGCGTCGTCATTTTGAAATCAGGTCCTTGGTGGTACTAGCCATGGGAAGGTGAGAGGTTGAAGTCCACCCAGACGTGGCATAGCCTAAAGGCCTGGTGATCCACTTTTGGACCACCAGCCACTGGAAGTCGTATGGCACACAGTCCCCACTGACACACGCGGAGCCCTTCCCCAGGCACCGGGATCGACTCGAGAGTGGCTGGTTGTTTGTTCTTCAGGTGGAAATGGAGAACCTTGGCAATCCCCCCTCTTGGTTTGGCTTAAATATTCTCTCAGCGACACTCCTCCTGAAAGTCTTTTTTTGTTCATTTGGGAAACTGCAGTTAGAGACACACGCGTGTTTGATGTGCTATTTTAATTATTATCATCTTGGTCTGAGTACCAACCACCCCCAAAGTGTTTAGGAGTTGAGACTCTCCTCCTTTATCTGCCCCATGGAAAACCGAGCATCAGTGGGACAAATATGTAACAGTAGAGCATTGCATAGCTGTGGTGGTGGTGTAGGGGTCACACATCGGGCTGCGAACTGCAAGGTCAGCAGTTTGAAACCACCAGTCGCTTATAGGAGAAAGACTGTGTTTCTACTGGAAAGAGTCCATTCATGGAACCTCACAGGGGTAGGTATATTCTGACCTATCGGGTCCCGAAAGGGGGCACCGACTCAATGGCAGTGAGGTGGAGTTTTCTTTTTTTAGGTCATTTCTACTTTTCTCTTCATCCATCATGGACCAATTTTCCGCTGCCCAACCCCTGCAAACATTTAAAGTATTACATTACTTTTCTCAGTTCAGAATTTTTATTATTTTTTTAAAATTTTTTTTGGGGGGCATCACTGCCCTCTGGTGGTCGTGGGAGCTACCCAGCACTGCTCCTGAGAGCCACCGCTGAATCTGAACTGCCAAGACTGCGGCCACAGTCCTGTACTCAACCACTTTATGCCACCGGGGCTCAGCCCAAATTTTGCTATTTTTAAAAAATTCCAACAGAAGCTGTATGCCAGCAGCCATGGCATCTATCTTGTGAGGGGCTCATGGCAGGTAAACTTTTTTAATTAGCTAGCTAAGACGTGAGAGAGTAATATCCAGAAAATGACAAGGGGTTGAGAGGAAGTTGCTTAGCGACCCCAGCTGGTCTTTCCTGACTCAGTCTCCTTTTTAGTTTTATTTTTTCCTTTGAGTAGTTTGTGCAAAAAATTTATATTGCAGGTGAGGTTCCCTTTAAACAATTTTTGGACATGTTGTCATAACTAGTCTTCACTGTAGGCAGATGGATGTTGCCCCGTCACAGACAGCAGGGCACCTTGAGACAGACACGGCAAGGTTCTTTTGGATGATAAATGGGATGTTGTTTCTTTTCAATTAGTTATTCCTGGCACCGTTCAAACCATGTGATTGATTCATTATGGCCAATACCAGCCCACTCCAGCTCACAAAGTTCAAGGACATAGATGCACATTGTTCAGTGACATTGGTTATGTTTGCCATATTGTGTCAAACGTTCCCATTCTTTGCTGCATGGGCCTTCCACTTCCAGCTTCCTTCCCCACCCCATACCTTTTCCTGTTTGCATGAGTGTTTAAGTCTTGTTCTGTCTTGACCTTTTGGTCTTAGATGATTTTTTTAAAGAGGAATACAGTCCTCAGGGTGACTATTGTTTATTTTATAAGCCAATGTGCTGTGTTAGCTGAAAGGTGGCCTTGAAGAATGGTTTCACTTCCAAGTTTAAAAGGTGTCATTGGTCCATTGTCCTGGGAGTTTGTCTAGCTGTGGACTTTTCATTTTAAAGAAGTTGGCCATTGTTCAGTGGACTATTTGTGTTTAGATTAGGAGTGGTTATGAAACAGAAATTTGGGGGGCAGGAGGAATGAATGAGACAAAGATGGTGGGAGGGAGGGAGGGACGAACGGACTGAATCAAGACCCATGGATGAGCATCCCAAAAGCTGCAGAGCGGTGAAAACCTCAGAGCTTACAGAGAACAGACGCCTGCTCAGAGCAGCGCTGGAGGCAGCAGTGAGCACAGGTGCTCCTGCGCGCTTACCTTCACTTTACACGAATCCTAGCAAACGGGGCCAACAGAACTCACCACCACCTGCAGACCCGGTGTTCCTGGGGGCAGGATGTCCCCATTTGCTCAAGGACAAACCAGGCATTGAAAACACTGAAGTCATTGCATGAGAGTTCGTTGGGTCTCTCAGTCTTGGGGAAGGAAAGCATTGCTTTAAGCCAGTGTTGTTCAAACTGCAGTGGTGACCCATCCTTGTCATGAAACCCACGGATTGATCTTTGACCAGCATTTTTGAGTCATAGAAAATCCAGAGTGACTCTCATATTTTGTGAAATATTTTCATTTCAGTTGTGTAAGTCTGCACACGTGTCCTGGATTGTAGTGTAAAAATGTACTGCTTACTCCAGATCGAGCTAAACAAAACAACAATGGTTTCAGAAACTGAAAGAGCAATGGATTGCGGTCATTAGCAAGTATGTGGACATTGTCCCATTGTTTTTTACAGGTGACATGTGCATGTGTGGGCCTAGGCATACCGGCATGGAGGAATCTAGATGTAAGTGTATGCACACAACTGCCAGTGTGTGTGAGTCCCCGGGTAGATGAGTGTGTGCAAATGCTCATGAGGGTTGTTGTGCCTAGAGGGTAACAGGGAGGAGACGAGCCAGTCAAAGTGCAGTGTAGCAACAATGAAATATGCAACTTTCCTCTAGTTCTTAAATGCTTTCTCCCACCCACTATCATGATCTCAATTCTACCTTACAAAGCCAGCTAGACCAGGGGATGTACACTGGAGCTGGAAACACAGGGAATTCAGCACAGATGATCCCTTCAGGACCAGTGGTGGGAGTGGTGACACCAGGAGGGTGGAGGGAAAGTGGAGTAGAAAGGGGGAACAGTTGTAGGGATCTACATATAGCCTCCTCCCTGGGGTACGGACAACAGGGAAGTAGGTGAAGGGACACATTGGACAGTGTAGGATATGACAAAATCATTTGCAAATTATTAAGGGTTCATGGGGGAGGGGAAATATGAGGAGCTGATACCGGGGGGCCTAAGTAGAAGGTAATGATGATGGTAACAAATGTGCAAGTGTGGACTGCATACAATTGACGTATGTATTGGTTGTGAGAAGAGTTGGATGAGCCTCCAATAAAATGATTTAAAAAAAAAAGATGTCGCTATTCAGGAACTCTGAGACATTTATCAGCACGTCTTAATGGGACCATTTATTAGTCTTTGTAATTTGTAGACTGTGATTAGATACACATATAGATATAAAGACAGTGATGTACTTGACAGGCATTTCCTCATCAGCGACCCACGTTACAGACCAGGGCCTTGGTGGGTCAGTCCACGCAGAATCTGTGCCAAGCTGAGGCCTCGGGCTCTGGACCCTCCCACACAAAGCCAGGACCTCGCTCTCCAGTAACAGATGAGGCTCCAGTCAGCTTTTTCTAAGTCCACGCCGTGGGTCCCAGGAAACTCTCCTTTCCATTCATTCGAAGGACACACAAAGAGCACCACGACCGCCAACCCCTGGAAAAGGCCCAAGAACACTTGGTGCCCGGGGATCGTTGGTCCGGTAACTCTGCTCAGGTGACCGCAAGATGCACGAGGGACTACGAACCTCGACCGAGGAAGATGGTGAGCCCTGGGCGGCCCCACCCAGAAGAGACGAGCGCCTGTGTACAGTAGACGCAGGAACTGCCCGCCCCTCCCTTCCCACCCAGGTGGACGGATGGTTTTCCTGACTTGAAAGCGATCCCCTAAACCTGGCACATTCTACAGGGGAAAATGTTCAGTCTACCTTGTCGTGCCCTCTGAGACTTTTATCTTAGGCGGAGGAGTTGCTCACGCTTACAAAATCTGGGTTTCTGGTACTTCCTGTTTGTTCAGCAGGAGCCTATAAACTCCGTGCTTCTGACGTTGGCAGAAAGAAATGAACCCACATAAATATAATGCCCTGGGAGAGGATACAGCAGCAGGCTAGACAGACCAGGCCCCGGGCTCCCCAGAACCCGGTCCTGTGCCTGGCACACAGCAGGCTCTTAATAAAGATTTATTGAAGGATGACTGGAGACACAGTCATTTTCTACTCCAATGCGCCGGGTCTCTAAACCACAGGCTTCCGCCTCGTCTGTCAGCAACAGTATTTCATTTTCCATGGCTAATGTTGTACTTGAATTTGATTCATATGCTAAAAATCATAGACCAATATAAATATCTTGGATTTCCTCTCTGGGCACCCTTTTTTTCTGGCCAAATCCTCACAGTCGAGTGATGTCAAGCCACACTGCATGATCCCAACTTGTCTGCAAAGATTTACTCAAGTAAAACGGACTCATCTTATCGAAGGTACATCCAAAAAAAAAAAAAAACCAAACTGCAAAATCACTTCACTGATCAAATGCATGTTAATCTAATGAACCATCATATTCATTTCCTTAGAACCAGTTCCTAGATTATATGATCACTTGAAGTTTCACAATCTTCTATTCCAAATATGACCATTCCTTTATAAAGGAATTATTTTTCCATGAATCATTGCTCCAGCCCTGATAAAACACATGCCAACCCTCTTGTCAATTTTCCCCCACAGTGATCACATGACTGCTTAACAGTCTCCGTGCTCAAGGAAAAATTCATAAACAGCACGGAGGAAAATAAGAAGGAAAAAACTCATTTGATAGATAAGTGCAGTATAAATGGATAATTGAGTAGCTTATACATGGTATCCTATTATTATCTTTCTCAGTGACTGAATGCTGATCAGTGTCATCATTTTGGAGTGATGGATTTTTAAATATGATTCAAACAGATGGTCTCACAATAAGTTTAAGTGGAGTCTTCAGGCTTTTCCTTGGCTTCAGTAGTATAGGTCAAAGGGTGAATGGTGCTTCTAATTGCCACGGACCTGTGTCACGCTTGCTTGAGCATGCAGCGTATTTGCACAAGTAACCATGACACCCAGATGATCTCTGGGGAACAGGTGGGTGTTAATTGCTGATCATGTTTGAAATCTGCTTTGGGGTGCCTTCTAAATGGGCACGAGGCCAAGGCTCCTTAAAACCATCCTCTTGAATCAGCCCTCCCCCATGTAGATGCTGCCCGCTGGATGCTGAAGGCACTGGGGGACAGAGGGTGCATTTTGGAGAAGAGGCTGAGCTGAAGTGAAGGATGTGGGGGGTGGGGGTTGAGTCACCTTCATTTGAATAACCTTCAGGACCTTGCACGTCCAGGGCAGTGGTTCAACTGGGGGCTGTGCTCCACCGTGAACCGAAAGGCTGGAGGTTCAGTTCCACCCAGAGGCACCCGGGAAGAATGGCCTGGCCATCTACTGGTAAAAGCCCAGCCGATGAAAACCCTGTGGGGCACAGCCCGGCTCGGACCCAGAGGGTTCACCAACCAGTGCCAACTCGTACTGGGTAACAGGCCGGCAGCATTGGCAGTCGCTGGGAACCGCTTAGACATGGCGGTGCTACTCCCAGACCCGGTGAATCAGGGTCTGCATGGAGACAAGACCCTGGAGACAGAAAAGCCCTGCCTTGGGATCCCAAAGCCCCCGCTGGTGGATGAGAGGCCCAAGCACGGGCCTTGGTGCGGCCTGCTTGACCCTCCTGACTTCCAGAGCATCCCCTTGCAGGGGCTGGCTTCTTTGCTGCAGCAGGCTGCACTTCCTGGGTCTTCACTCACACCCTGGACCGCCTGCCGCTGCCGGGCAGCCACAGGAGCGCCCT
Source organism: Nesogale talazaci (assembly GCA_004026705.1). Classification (NCBI taxonomy): domain Eukaryota; kingdom Metazoa; phylum Chordata; class Mammalia; order Afrosoricida; family Tenrecidae; genus Nesogale; species Nesogale talazaci. The sequence goes on from PVJH01014275.1 coordinate 46,309, forward strand.
GCCTTCCGTGGCTGCGGGGTTCTTCTCCTCTCTGACTGGACCTCTGGTCTGAGCTTTCATTCTCCTCCTCACTGGTCCACCCAAAGCCAATCCGCCCCCTGCCCCCCACTTTAAATCTCCCCTTCCTCTCAGTTCCTTCTGAGGAAACACTGCCTTCTGCCTTTCTCTCAGCTGTTACCAACAAGTTTTCTGTGTTAATGTCTGTTGTATGAAAAGAGCTAAAGTGAGTCGGGCCTGATATTTGGGAGAACGGCTTTCTCTAGGAGGGAAATTGTGCACTGTGGCTAATGACTCATTTGGCAGCCCCTCTGACACCCTTCACCTGGCCCCACCTTTGCACTGAGAGGCTGGGCCTGCCGCCTGCCCAGAAGTCACTGGCCATCCAAATGCAGCCTCACACCCAGGTGGGGCAGCCAGTTGGCCCCTTGGAAGCACTTTAGTCCTCTCTTCCAAACGTGGCTGGGACAGAGGGTGCTGCAGCATGTGATCCGGGCATTTAGAAGCACAGTCTTACATATTCAGGCTCTGTGGGTCAAGGGTTAGTACGGCCAATGGACAAGGGACATTCTGGGGGTTCACAGGAAGAGGGCCTGGTGAGACTCCTCTGGAGTGGTGAGCACCCTGCCTGGGTTTCTTTAATCGGAGGGCACCGGAAGGGGAAGGAACAAGACCGCTTTCTGGCCTTGGTGTGTGTGAGGCCCAATCTTGACCGTTCCGTTCTTCCGGAGGCCCACGAACCAGTTCTTCTCTTCATACTTCTTGGACTTAAAGGTGGTGTAATGGTTTTCCTCCAGCTTCTCCAGGAACAAGCATTCTTCCTCCGGTGTCTGCTGCATGAGAGAAAACAAAAGAGAGTGCAGCCATTCATGAGTGTGCTTGAAAGGGGCTCCTTCACTGACCACGTGATCTTGGCCAAGTTACTGAGGCTCTTTGGGAAAACCGAGCAGAGAGAGGAGAAGTGGGGACTTAGTACAGTGCCCAGCAACATAGGAACCTTCAAGGTGCATTGGCTTTAGTGTCAGCCTCTTTCCGATGGCCATTCCCAGGACTCCCGGGTCTCCTAGGGAAGCTTCTGCTCAATGATAAGCACCCTGAGGCCAAGGGCAGGCCTTTGACCTCAGTCGAGACCTTAAACATAAGAATGGCCATGAAGAAAATTCAGAAGCATTCAAACCAGACTGTGATGCTGTCATGGAGTCTCCTGTCTGGACCTGGAAAGCCAATGAAAGACAAAGCAATCACTTGAACGATGTTTGCTCCTGGCATCTAGCTTGGACCTCTTGGGCAGAGCTTCTCCAAAACATAACAGAGATCCTGAAGCTTAGATGGGTTTTTTGTTTTTAAGTGAAAATAACTTTTTTTTTTCAAACAATAGACAAACACTAGATGTTCTTTCCAAGACCAGAGCTGCATTTTAAAAAGAGTAAGGGACTCAGGGATGGAAGGAACAACAATGATCCAGAATCCGTGGTAAGGAGGGTGTAAGAGGTCTGGTAGGGTTCGATCAGGGGCAATGTAACTGAGAGGGATACCTGAAACCCTACTGAAGGCTTAACATGATAGTGAGACAAGAGGAAAGTAAAAGGAAATAGAGCAAAGAACCAGGAGGTAAAGGGGACTTATAGAGGTCTAAACACAGGCATGTACATATGTAAATATAATTATTTATGACAAGTAAGGAATAAATATAGCTACATATATTTATAGGTTTAGTATTAAGGTAGCAGATGGACCTTGGGCCTCCACTCAAGTACTCCCTCAATGCAAGAACACTTTGTTCTATGAATCTGGTATTTCATGATGCTCACTGGCCCAATACGATCACTGAAGTCAAATGGGTGCATAAGCAAATGTGGCAAAGAAAGCTGATGGCAGCCAGATATCAAAGGATATAGTGTCTGGGATCTTAAAACCTTGACAATAAACAAATGTCCATGTAGCTGAGAAGTAGCCAAACCCACAAGGAAAAAGCACACCAGCCAGTGTGGTCACGACGTGTCAAAAGGATCCGGTCTCAGGCATAAACAGGAAAACACCATATTACTGTGTGCTCACCTTCCCGAGACAATCGCTGAGGACATGTGGGGGCATGAGCAAGAGTGGTGAAGAAAGCTGATGGTGCCCGGCTATCAAAGGATATAGCGCCTGGGATCTTAAAAGCTTGAAAGTAAACAAGTAGTCATCTAACTCAGAAGCAACAAAGTCCACATGGAAGAACACAACAGCTTGTGCGACTGTGAGGTATAGAAGGTACCAAGCATCAAAGAACAAAAATCATATCATTACTGCCCACCCTCCCGATTTGCTGAAGACAAATGGGTGCAGAGGCATGGAGGAGAAAGCTGATGGTGCCCAGTTACCAAATGATAAAGCACCTGGAGTCTTAAAGACTTGAAGGCAAATGGTCATGTAGCGCAGAGGCAGCAAAGTCCACATAGAAGAAGCACACCAGCCTGTGTGATCACGAGGGGTTAAAGGGAGCAGGTATCAAACATCAAAGAACAAGAATCACATCGCTACAAATGAGGGGGAGTGCAGGGTGGAGACCGAAGCCCATTTGTGGGCAATTGGACACCCCCTTGCAGAAGAGTCACAGGGAGGAGACAGACCAGTGGGGGTGCAGTGAAGTCACCATACCACTGTTCTCTAGTTCTTAAAGGTTTCCTCTTCACAGTGATCATGATCCCAGTTCTACCTTACAAATCCAGCTGGCCTGGAAGAGGTACTCTGGTTCAGATGGGAACTGGAAATACAGGGAATCCTGGACAGCTGAACTCCTCAGGATCAGTAGTGAGAGTGGAGATACCAGATTGGTGGAGGAAAGGTGGGGTAGAGAGGGGGAGCCATTTACAAGGACCTCATACACATAACCACCTATCTGGAGAATGGACAACAGAGGAGTGGATGAGGGAAGACATCAGGCAGGGTAAGATATGGCAAAATAATAATAATAATTTATAAAGTGTTGAGGGTTGGTGAAGGAGGGGAGAATGGGAAGGGAGGGGAAAAGTTGAAAAGCTGATGTGAAGGACTCAAGTGGAAAAGCAGATGTTTGATGGATGATGATGGCAGCAGGCAAGCAAAGGTGCTTGGCACAGTATATGTATGTATGGATTGTGATAAGTGATGTATGAGTCCGAATAAAATGACTTTTTAAAAAACAAGGGAAAAGCCACCCCTAAGTCCATCACCCAGATGGAGGTCAAGGCTAGGAGCCGGGGAGTGTGCTTCCCCACCTCTCTTTCAGAACATGCATGCACAGAGAGGGACAGAGTATGTCTGGGTGCTGTGACTGTGCCTTTGACACCCGCAGGTGACGAGAGCAGAAGTGCCCCCCTGTATAATTACTGAGAAAAATCTAAATAGAAGCAGACCAATGGGGTTATGTTTTTCCCTCCTGGTAAGTTTGAACTGCTGGCCTTTTTCGGTTAGCAGTCAAGCACTTCATCAATGAGCCACCAGTACTCCATATGCTTCTACACTTATGATAATACCAAGATGGTATGGTTTCTCCACTGTTTTATAAACGGGTCACAAATCTGTGTACAAGCAAGAAAAATTAACATGGAAGCAAAATTATGTAGGTGCTCTGTATTATCTATTAAGATAAATAATCAATACAGCGCAAAGGCATGAAAGTTATAAGTTTATGCAGTGATGAGGGTGTGGGGAACAGGCACTTTGATGCCCTGGCAGTGAGCTGAATTGGTGGAAGATTTCTGAGAGTGAAGTTGAGGAATAAGTATGAAAACTTAAAATATGCATTACCTTTGAGCCAGGAGTTTTTCTTGTAGGAATTTACCCTTAGGGGATAATTGAGGAATGGTCTTTGAAGCATGATGAAATAGTAAGCAAACAAACTGGCAGCAACATAAATGTTATTAAAAGGTGATTGGTGATGGGCCTAGCAGCCCATGGAACCTATGCAGCTACATTTCTTGAGCCGGAAAGGCATTAATGACACATTGAGTTTATGTTTATGTTTACTCTGATCCACTAACAGCTTACTTGTAACGCATCTGTACAGAGTAGGAGGAGTTCCAGATATCAGAACTTCATATCTGCCTAAAATATCGTAGGGCCCAGTTAGTATAGTTAGTGTATCTGAACAGATTCAAATGTAGAGACAGGTAGGTCTATGCTGAGCCTGGGGGGTGGGGGTGGGGGGCCACTGTTGCCCATTCTGTGACCTCACTCCAGATGACTTAAAGTCTATTCTCAGCACATGCCCCAGAGAGGGCAGGCGCGACCTTTGGGGTGACTTTTCCTCTTGTCACTTGTTCTTTTCTAACAGTGAGTGTACTCACACGACCAGCCTGTAAGCCCTGCGGAGGGGAGGGAGGGGAGGAGTCCCCACCCGCGTCTTCACGCAGACGGGCTAGGTGCTCACCAGCTACCTGTTGGATTTCGTAGGATTCTCGAGATAATATGGACCACTTAATGAAGCCGGGGGCTTATTCGTCAGGAACCGCGCCCCAGGAAGCATCTTGCTCTTTGGTCCCTTAGAGGCTAGTGAAACGACAGTCGGGTGAGGCACACAAGATCATTTTGGAGCCAGATGGAATATAAGTAGAGGGTATAATTGGATGGCGCGCCTTCGTCTTGAGAAACAGTGCAGGCAGACATCAGTGTCTGATGCATGTTGTCAGGGGAGGGCGGACTCCATGGGCTGCCCATGCCTCTGCCGGGAGGGCTCCCCCTGCGACACCCCTTGGTGGGCGTCAGGCCCGGGTTCTGTGACGAAGGGGAGCATAGCCATGGTCCCCACCTGGTGGTTCTATTACACCAGAGCCGCTGCTTCCCCACGAACGGCTGAGTCCCAAGCTGCGTCAGCAGGCCCATTGGCGGGCGCACCACCCCTCAGCCAGGGTCTGTCAGCACTTGCTGTGCACCTGGCACAGACTGAGGGCATAAGGATTAGCAGTTGACTAATGTCTTTTGTTTTCATTTTTTTCTATTTTGCCTGCTCCCCCTGCCCCCATGACGCACAGTCACAGATCCCCATTGTAGAAAATTTGGAAAACACAGGAAGCCAATCTCATTCATGAAAGCACCTACCTCCCATCTAAATCTTTTGGTATATAGACTTTGAAACTTATTATTTAAAGAAATATATCCTTTCCTTACATGCACAAGCATTGGAATTAGGATAGACTCTTACCAGAAATGGGGGAAAAGCAGGAGGTCGAGCTCTGAAATGTTCTGGATTTTCTAACCATGGGGACTGTCCAAAAATTATTATGCAGAATATATTATGACTCGTCTGCATAGTCCAGGCATGTCACAGTGACAACCGCAACCCTGGTGGGAGAAGGGGGTTCTGGAGTGTTGAGTGCTCAGTATTTTTGACATTTTTTACAAGTAAGACTGGGGAAAGAAGCACTGAAGCCTATTTAAAGGGGGAAAAAAAGTCACACAATTGTAACATAAAACAATGAGGGCAAGATATGTACACACCAGTTATTGATTGAATGCCTGTAACATTGTGTGTCTCACAGACCCCTCTTAAGACCTACAGATCCACAATCCCAACACATCCGTGATCACCAAGGTGCCCTGGTGGTATAGTGGTTATATACTGGGCTGTAACCTCAAGGTCAGTAGTTTGAAGCCACCACTAGCTCCTTGGGAGAAAAACGAGGCTCTCTGCTCCTGTAAAGAGTAACAGTCTCTCGGGAATTCACGGGGGCGGATTCTGTCCTGTCCTGTAGGGTCTCTGTGAGTCGATGGCAGTGAATTTGGTTTTCAATGATGGTGAGCGAGGTCCCAGGGCCATGCGGGATTCCACGCGGCTGTCTACAGGGCCACTATGAGTCAGGGTTCCATTAACTAACAGCATTTGGAGGCAGTGGCTATCCATTAAATCCATTGCTGTTGAATCGATTCTAGCACACAGACACCCCATAGCCCACCTCCAGGGCAGAGGAAAACTGCCTGATAGGCTTTCCCTTTATGGAAGCAGACTGTCACATCTTTGTCCTGTGCGGTGCAGTTGAACTACAGACCTTCTGGTTAGCAGACAAGTGCTTCGCCACCATGCCTCCAGGACTCCTTCATCATCCCCATTTTAGACAAGATTCAGAAGGAGCAAGTCATTTGCCATGATGGCAGAGGCAGGAGATTACATTACCATGAACCTACACTTTACTGGCTGATTGAAGAACCATCATAAGAGAACAATTCTGCTCTGTAGAGAGCATGTTAAACAAACAACACTCTGACTCCCCTCTCCTGACCACATGCATCAAGCCCTAAGGACTAGACTATTTCTCTTAAAAGCAGCAGCCGCTCAGTGCAGTAGTATCCTATATTCCATCTTGTTCCAAGATGATCTAAAGTGTCTCGTGCCATTATTGTTGCCTGGTGCTGTCCAGGCGAGGTCAATTCCTAACCAGTCCACGTGACAAGGTAGAACTGCCCAGAGGGTTTCCACATCGTGATTTGTCGGGGCACAGAGAGCGCCGTCTGTCTTCCACAGAACTGCCAGGGTGCTTTGAACTGCCAGCCCTTCGGTGGCAGCCAAATGTCTCACCGTTGTGCCCTGGCCCAGTTTATTATCTCACTAGATGCAAAAGGAGCAGGGCGTTTCCTGTTCATTGGGTATGTTTTAAAAAAAAAAAAAAAACCCGAACTTGCCCTAAAGGGAAGCAGCAGGAGGGCAGGGGCATCTCTGGTGCGGACAGTCCCTGGCACAGAGTCATGCTCAAGAAATCATTTTCCAATGAAGGAAGGATGTTGGAGGAGGCATTACCCAACGGGGGGCTATTGAAATACTAAAAGTTTCACAAAAATGTCTTCGCTGTGTGTAGGGCAGTACGTCTAAGTACTTTGAGAGCGTACCGTGACAATCGAGGCATGAAATAATGGCCGTCTCTCAAAACTCCGGATCTGCCTGGCCACTTTTAAAATGTTGGCGTCTTAGGTGAAAAGGAAAACATAGCAACACCCCGAGCAGAACTCATTGTTGCTTGAGAGATTGTGTCCCCCAGCGTGCCGGGGTTTCTGGGACCCTCAGGCCTTGGCTGGGTCTGGAAGCAGGTGAGCCTCATACTTACTGAGCCGTATAAATGCCCGTCGGCGTTCATGGCCAAGTATTGGCCAGTCTTCACGTTCTTTATATACACCACCCCCACGCTTTCCGCAATGAGCTTCAGCTGAACTGAAATAAAAATAACAGGAACAAAAGTAAATAAACATGAGGCTTGTGCCGCCAGCCCCTGGCAGCCGGGAAAGTTAGCATGGAGGAAGGTATGCTCCTTCATCTCACAGGGCCCTGGAGGACGAGCCTCCGGTGAATCAACAGGGGGAAACAGTTCCCTTCTCTCTGCCCTCCAAAGAAAGCTCTCCGTGGGGAATGATGTTCTTGAAAGGTGGAGGACAGAAGACGGCAGACTCGCCCCGTGTCCACCCTGTTAGTTATGAAACCACCTGCGCCCTCTCTCTCACGGCCTGGTTGCTCTCTCCCTCTCCCCTAAAACAGCTGGTTTTGCTGTGGAGTCGACTCCAACTCAGAGCATCCCCAGTGGGTCAGACAAGAGCTGGGCTCCATCGGTTTCCCAATGACTGGTCTGTGTGTGTGTGTGGGGGGGGGAGGAGGCGGGGAGAGGATGTAAATCACCAGGCCTTTCTTCCTGGTGCCTTTGTAAATCACCAGGCCTTTCTTCCTGGGGCCTTGGGGTACACTTCAAGCTCCAGTGGTTTGGTTCACAGCCGAGCATGTCGACTGTTTGTACCAGCCAGGGACTCCCCTCTGTTCCCGGAAGACGACAATCACGGAGGAAATGGAATCACTTCCCTGGGCTCCATCACCATGGCTCTCCACCGGTGTTACAGAGTGGGCAACTGCTGGCCATCTGAAATGTGTTTGTGGAGTTTGTTTTGAAAATTTGCTCGAGGGCACATTTTGATGGCTCAAGATGTGTAGGCATTGTGGAGATTCTTATTAACACATTGGACACCAGGTTGGGAGAAAACTCTGGCTTCTAAGAGCAAAAGGCTGCGACTAAGAAGGCTCAATTGAGGATGCCTTTGTTACCTGGGGGACACTTGTCGCTATCCGGGGGTAGAGTTGGTTGTTCCAACAGGGAAGGAGAGGGCAGCGATACTGGCTGCTCTGATGTAAAGGACAGCCTTAAGAGCAAAGTGCTTAACGCCCAGTGCGAGGAGAACTGAAGTTGAGAGACTTGCACGAGCAAGGCCCGTGAGCTACACTGCTGGGCTGATTGCATGCTCACCATCTACAAGAATTAACGCTCCTACCCACGGCCACCAGAGGGCAGTGATGTCCCACACACACACACCAAAAAAAAAAAAAAGAACTGACACTCCCAGGGAGAATGCTGGGTGTATCATTGGCGTTCCATGTCTGTGTGATAATTAGCAGACCTGGGCTCATCTAGGCCATCCCTGAAGAAAGAAGTCTTGATGGTTCGCCTTTGGGAATCAAAGTTCTTTCTGGGCAATTTCTTTGGGCAGCAGATTGTCATAGCCATCATTTCCACTAGGAGTGAAATTGGAACCAGGGGCCAGTGACTACCCAAGTCCTCTTGGAGGACAAGCTGATTTTATCTAATATTTTACAAAGATGTTTCTACCAGCCCACCCCTGATCAGCTATGAACGTTGAATGGGATTTCCAAGGATGTTTTGTGGAGTAAAGCATCATGGGACAAAGTGGAAAAGTATAGACGTAAGGCTTGGCCTGGCCAGCAAATTGTTGAGTGAGTCTGGCTAGACTCTTTAACCTCTCGTCGTCTCCTTCTGACCAGTAAAAGAAAGGGGCTTAGCTTCAGTCTCTAAAGTTCTTTTCAATTCTAGCATTCTATGAAGCACATAGATCGATTTACGACATACTATTCAGTCATGAAAAGGAATTACATCCTGCTACCTGCTACAACACAGAGGGATCTTGAAAACATCATATGTGAAAGAAGCAGGTCACAAAATACAGTGGCACCTCAGGTCACACAATGCAGGATGCACCATGGCTCTGCCCTGAAACATTCCACTACTTGAGCTGGAAAATTCAAAAACTATCTGTTCAGTGTTTGTAGCTCTGCTCCGCAGTGAACTGAAAATCCCACTTGAAGAAATGTGTCTGGGTGAGAGTGAGCACGTATTGCATCTCACCAGGGACACCAAGGGTTGACACTTCTGTCTAAGTCCCGTTCTCATTCAGACAACTGAGTGCATTAAAGCACGAGGCGCTGTGGCTTATTTGCATAGACTATTGTACCCCTAGCTCTAAAGAAGGTTAGGGATACCAGCAGTGAAGCTAAGAGGGAAACAAGGAGCACCACAATAGACCTAGAGAAATCAGGTCAACACTTATCCGATTCAGCAGCTGAATACAACATGGCTACATTTCCATGATCAACATTAAAACAAAGAAAAAGAAATGTGATGAAAGCAGCTAATGTAGTCAAAGGTGTGAAATTGATAACTACAAAACAAAAAACCCCAATCCCTGTAGAGGTTGGAACATGACTGTTAGTTTGGATTAATCAGAAACAACTTGAAGGCGATAGTGTGTCTGAGCCAGTGGTGTGCAAGAAGGCTGAAGGCCCCCACAGAGAATTTGTAAGTGTAATTTTAGGACCTCAGAACCGATTATTGTGTTTTCCATCAATTCTTATGGGAAATAGATGTTTCGTTCTCAAACTTTTTGATGTTCGAGGGAGCGGATTGAGTTTGACAACCAAGGTCTCGCCGCACTACATAAAATATGATGCTATCTAAATGGAATATCCATGGTAAGAAAATCCATCGCAACAGAAAGAGAGTAGTGTTCAGTGAAATTGGGGTCCTGCTGGCACAGTGGTTATGCATTGGGCCACTGCCTGCAAGGTCCACAGTTCGAGACCACCAGCGGCTCTGGGAGAGAAAGACCAAGCTTTCTACTCTCACGAGTGACGAGAGTCTCAGAAATTCACAGGTGCGGTTCTGCTCAGTCCTACAGCAACACTGCATCGCACCGACTCAATGGCGGTGAGTGCAGGCTCCATGGGATGAAGATGGATCACCGGGGAGAATTTTGGTTCTCAGACTTCTTTTTTGGGGGCGAGGGGCGCATCACTGTCCTGGTGGGAGTAGGAAGCCCAGCCTTGCTCCTGGAGAACTGCTGCTGGATTTGAACTGCGAACCCAGTGGGCCACAGTCCCTCACTCAACCACTAGGCCACCGAGGCCTAGCCCCTATCGGGCTTCTTTTTACACCGATGAAAATGCTCTAAAATTGATTGTGGTGATTGTTGCATAACTCTGTGAATATACAAAGTGTATTTTTTAAATGGGTGAGTTCCATAGAATAGGTGAATTTTATCTCAATGCGGTGATGTTGAAAATAAATGTCTTGCATTCCCATCGTGTCCCTGGTTGACGCACATGGTTAGTGCACTTAGCTGATCCTTCAGGGCGATCCACTGATTTACCACGTACAGTGTGGCAGGGGCCATAGTCATTTCTCTCTCGGTAGAAGTAGCATCATTTACAATGTCGGCTCCAATCTCCAATTCATTCTGTTCTGGCTGGGCACTTGCTGGGCGATCTTAGGGCAGGTGACTCCTGTTTGTTACTGAAATCATTGTGCCTACATCACAGAACCGGTGTGAGGTGTCTGTGATTGAATACATAGAAAGGGCCTGGTCTGGACCCTGACGTGGGGTTTGTGCTCCATAAGGTGAGCGACACCTGTCATACTTCCCACTCTGCTTGTGCCACCTCCAAGGAGTGCTCATGGCACAATGGTTAAGCGCTTAGCTGCTAATTAACAGGTCAGCAGTATGAACCCACCATGAGCTCTGCAGGAAAAGAAAGATGTGGCTGCCTGTTTCCCTGAAGATTAAAGCCTTGGGAATGCTACAGAACAATTCTCCTCTGTCCTAGGGAGTTAGTATGTGTCAGAATCAATGTAATGGCACACAGCAATAAGATACTAGGAGACACATTCCCCCCCCCCCCAAAGAAATACACCCCCCCGACCCGATGCTCATTTTTTATGTGTGTGTGTTGAGTGGGGGTGGGGATAATGCATTTGGCGTTCATTCCACCAGGTCAGACTGTTAATCAAGTTTTCTATTTAGAGGTTCTGAAAAGATGGCACAACAGTGTGAGACCAAAAAGGCCCAATTTGTGGGAGAT
>PVJH01014276.1:0-57460 GCA_004026705.1 Nesogale talazaci
GTCCCACCTGAGTTTCGAGAACACGTCAGGTACAGATTTGATGCACTGAACACTAACGACAGAAGATCTGACAAGCCGTGACAGGGCATCGTTCACGAAGATGCAAAAGATCATTAAAAGGTTGGGAAAGAAAGAAAAGATCAGTGGGGTTGTCAGAAGAGACCCTGAAACTTGCTCTTAATCATAGAGTAACTAAGGCACACGCTGAAATGAGGAAGGCCACGAGCTAAACAGAAAGGAAGTTTGCAAAGCCACAGGCAGCTATCAGAACGAAATGTGCAAGGATATAGTGTTAGAAAACCAAAAATAAGAGCATGCTCAGCATGTCTTCAACAGAAAGCACTCAAGAAAAAAAAAGAGAGTCAAACCTCAAGTTGCACTCTTGAAAGCTTGATGGGCAAAATGTTGAATGATGCAGGAACCATTAAAGATGGAAATATACAGAGTGACTCTACCAAAAAGAATTCGTTTCAATTCCATTTCAGGAGGCAGCGTCGGAGCAAGAACCGATGCTGCTGAAGGAAAAGTTCACGCTGCATTGAAGGCATTAACCAAAACAAGGCTCCCGGGACGGATGGAAAACCCATGGAAATGTTTCACCAAGCTGATGGAGCACTGGAAGCGCCCCCTCATCGATGCCAGGAAATCTGGAAGCAGCTACTTGGTCAAGCGACTGAAAGAGCTCCGTATTTGTGCCCCTTCCAAAGGTGTCCCAACGGGATGTTCAAACTATCAAGCAGTATCATTGATATTGTATACAAATAGCATTTTATTAAAAATCACTCAACAACAATTGCAGCAGTGCATTGACAGGGAGTTGCCAGGGGTTCAGGCGAGATTCAGAAGAGGATGTGGAACAAAAGATATCTTTGCTGGTGTCAGATGGATCTTGGCTAAAAGCAGAGAACACCGGAAAGATGGTGACTTGTGTTTATTGACTAGGTCAAGGGATTTGACAGCGTGTATTATGACCACCTATGGACAACCTTGAGAATAATGGGAATTCCAGAACACTTCATTGTGCTTACATGGACCTTGTATATGGGTCAAGAGACAGTTGTGTGACCAGGATGATAACCTGTGTCAGACTTCTGGTCTCCAGAACTGTGAGCAAACATGTTTGTGCTGTTTTTGAGTCACTCGGTTTGTGGGAACGTACAGGGAGAAGAAATATAGCAGCTAATTAGTCCACACAGTGGTACAGCGGTTCAGTTCAACTCACTTCCGTAGCACAGTTAATATACTGGAAACTGTTCAACTCGCATGGGCTTCAGGGTCCACGGTGAAGGAAGCAGACAACAGAGTCCTCCCTCAAGCAGGGCAAGCAGAGTCTCCACAGGCAGCAAGCACGGGGGTGCTGCCAACACTCAGCGGCCTGGAGTTCAGCGAAGCAGGCCAGATGGGATTTCAAACGCAAGCAAGGAAAGGCAAAGGGATCCACCAGTCTCATGTTCCAGTGCTACATGCACCGGCGGCGTGACAAAGCAGGCCTTGCAGGAGCCTCGAGCTGTAGCGCCATGATCCACAGATTGGCCTGGCCCGCAGGCAGTGTGGCTCACAGGGTGAGGCAGAGAACCAGCAACAGCAAGAGCACGCACGCCCCGGCACCCTCTGATGACCAGAGAGCAAGAGCGAGAGGGGAAGGCTTTGCGGAGCCATTTATCTCTTGGCCCTCCAATCAACCTGGGGCCTGACGGATCCCACGGGTTCCTATTGGTCAGGTTGGCACAAAAAACCCACCGATGACAGAGGGTTCCCAGCATGGTCCCTGTGGTGTTGTCCACAGCTCCATATGGAACATTGGACCCCACCCCTGTTCCTCTTCAGGGCTCAGCTCCCCTCCCATCATCTGACTGCACAGAAACCTCACGACATCTGAACCTGGAGTTGACTCTCTCTCTGTCTCGCTTCTCCCACCATTGGGAGAAAGCCTTTGTCCCATCCAAGTCTTTTCGATAGTTGCATTTTGATTCACTGTCGAGGGTAAAGGTGAAGTGGTCTAAATCCCACCCACGTCTCACTGACAGACACGGTCAAGTCGCAGAGAACAGGTCCTTTTGCAAACACTGGCCCTCTGGCAAGATGGAAGGTGGCCCCGAGAAATGGACACGATCACCTTTGGCCTCCCGCCCTGTTCCCGTTGCCTCCCACCCCTGTGCTTGCTGCTGCTTTCCTCTGAGTTGCCTCCGCTTGGACTCGAACCTTCAACGTGTGGGTTAGCTGTGGGGTGGTTGTGTCTGTAGGCTGCAGGAGGGAAGCGCGTTCTTCCTTGGCTGCGTGGCTGTTAGTTTTAGGGTGCTGCTGAGCTGCTTCTGATGCAGGGTTTCCAGGTGTGTGTGTGTGTGTGTGTGTGTGAGAGAGAGAGAGAGAGAGAGAGAGAGAGAGAGAGAGAGAGACCCTGCTGTCTGGTGCTGTGCCTCTCTCCCCTGAGCCCATCCTTCTTGACTAGGTTCTCCTTCTTTGGTGGCTGCCCCTCGACTTTACCAAGCATGATATCCTTCTTCAGGGATGGGGCGGGTCTGTCCCAGAAGGCAAATGGCCACAGTCAATTCTTTTTCAACACCCCCCCCCCCTCCATTTTGGACCTATCCAGTCTTTACTTCTCAGTTTCCATCAAGGAGCGGGAGCTCAGAGGAGCCCGCGGCCAAGTTCACATCCAGCCGGGCTGGCTCGGAGCCCGCACTCTCTCCCCGGTTCTGCTGCCCACGTGGTCTTGCCCCGTTCCTCCTGCCCGCCCCAAACCTCTGAGAAGAGGGTTTATTTTCTGCTCCTCAAGGGGTCGGGGAGAAAATGCCTGTCCAGTCCTCTCTTGTCTTGCATTTTAATCATCCCAGAAGAGTCTGAGGGTGAGGGGTGGGGGTGGGGGTGGAATGGGGTAGGGGTGTGGTCACTCAGCTCCCCTCCCCACAAGCTAGGTGGGGTACTGGGCTCCTCATGTTAAGTTCTCCCAGCCCCCCCCCCCCAACTTTGAAGCTTAATAGCTTTAAAATCTTACAAGTTGTAAAAGCAATTAGAGCAATAATCTTAAAAAGAAGCAGAATGCGGCCTTCAAAGGCCTGCGGCCGTTCACACATCAGCTCTGAGTGGCCCGGCCGGCTGGGGCCCTGAGGACACGCAGAGGCGCCCTGCGAATTTGTTGATACCACTTTGGACAGGCTGTTTATTTTCATGATTTCATGGAAGAATTTTAATTTAATGAGTGTTTTATGCTCTAATGTAAAGCATCGCTCCAGCCCTGTAATTACTGGGTCAAAGCCTCTCTCCAGAAGCAGTGGCAGCCCCCACCCTGCTGCAAGCCTGAGCTTTGTATCTGAGTCCCAGGCCAGGCGGAGGGAGCCAGGCGGCTGGGCCTGCTACAGGGGTCTCCTCCAAACTGCCCAGACTGTGGGGATGCTGAATGGAATCGGAAATCAGGGACAAGAAGGGGGTGTCTCCCGTTCCTTCCCCTCCCCACCTGCTCACAAATCCTGGAGCTGGTGGAACCCTGGACAAGCGTCTCTTCCTCCTGCTCAGAGTCTTCTCCCTATCCAGAAACCATCGACCGCCCTCCTTCTCCTCAGGCCTGGGCCATAGGCTGTTTCAGACACGCATACGCCATCATGGCAACTTTTTTCTCTTTAAAGGAGGGTATTGCTTAAAATATATAGGCATACCTCTCCCATTTAAACAACACACCTTCCCTCTGTCTACTTTAGAATATAGGACTTTGATGCAGCCTAGTCCAGGAGACCGACGGTCCCTCTGTGGGGGCTGCTGTGGAATCTGTGACTTGCCTGAGACTGGTGGTTTGAGTCCGCGGCAGGCCTGGCAAGAAAGGCCCTGCGATCCGCTACCTTACAGTCCAGAGTCAGGAAGAGCCATGGGCCAACCTGACCCCCGATACCCAGGGGAGGGCAGGGTAGCTGCCCTGGGCCCCCTGGGTGGGCAAGGAAACCTGTAGCTTCGTGAGGTGTCCCATAGGCCTGAGGTCTCTGATCTTCTCTGCTCCCCCCGCCCCTCCAGCGCCCCCACCCTGGCTTCCCTCCTCTCTGGGGTCTCCCCAGGGTGTCCCGTGGGCGCCTGGTTGCTCCCTAACACAGCCCAGGATGATCTTTCCAGATGGGGATGGAGAACCTCATCTTTCATCCACCGCCGCCCCGTCCCTGGATGAGGGACCCCCAAGCAAGCCACCGGAATGTCTTCTTGGGGATGGATTTTTTCATGTTAAGCCACGCAGATTTATGCACATTGTTCCAAGTCTGACTGTGCAATTCGAGAACCCGCGGCTCCCCACGGTTCCTGAGGAAAGCGTGCGGCGGCGGCGGAGGGACGCTGCAGGGCAGGGTGGTGCCGGGAACCCCTCACCCTGACTCTCAGCGGTAGACTGGGACAGCGTCCCGTCGTCCCACCGCATCCCCAGGACCCTCGTCATCATGCCCCGCCCCCTGGAAAGCAGGGCCTGTGAGATTCTGTTAAGGTTCAACCCTTGGCGGCGAACCTGAAGGTCAGAGGTTCGAAGCCCCCTGCCGCTCTGTGGGAGTGGCCAGTGACTGAGCAGAGGCTGGGTGGACAAGGCCGGCACCTGACGGCCTCTAACATGGGCTACCCCAGTGAGTGGGTGGTGTTGGGGCACACCCTTTACATGAAAAAAAAAAAAAAGGAATGTCAGGTAAGCTCCAAGCAGTCTTGAGAGGACTCCAACTCTGGTGCACCCTGTGTGTGTCACAGGAGCCGGGCTGGGAGTGTTGGCCATGGCTGGGTTCTCAGAAGCTGAGGCCAAGCCTGGATCTGCAGGTTGTGTGAAGCAGCTTCCAGCTCTTGCTTGTCTCTAAGCAGACAGGCACGCGGACCCTTTTATCTGGGACAGACTTGCTCTTAAAAGGGTTGGGGGTGGGGGGGGGTGTCTTGGCACAGCAGTTGGTTACATGCTGGGTGCTTCAAACACACCACCTGCTGTCGGGAAGAAGAGGAGGCTCTCTTGCAAGAGAGTTCTCATCTCAGAAACCCACAGTTCTACCCAGTCTCTGAGGACACGGGTTCTCAACCTTTCCAAGGCCCCGATCCTTTCATACAGGTCCTCACATGGTGGGGCTTGCCCCTAATCATAAAATTACTTTCATTGCTACTTCGTCATTATCATTTTGCTACTGGTATGAATCGGGCCGCCCCCAAAGGGGTCTGGACCCACAGGTTGAGAACCGCTGCTCAAAGGTCCCCGTGAATTGAAATTGACTCAATGGGAGGGAGGGAGAGATTTTTACTCTAAAAACAGCACGGACCCCAGAATTGCTTGCCGATCTGAAATCCCCAGTGAGCTGGCAGTCCTGCATTTTATCCGGCAGCTGGATTTTCAGGGTACAGGCCACCTTCCCTCAGTGACCCAGACACAAACTCATGAATGTCCTGCTTCAGAGTAGAACTGTCTTGGTGGACGGTAACCTCATCTGTCTTCCCCTGAGAGAGTGATGGTCTCAAACTGATGACCTTGAGGTGACCAGTGCGCTACCACTAGACCACCAGGTCTCTGGAGTGTCAACTGCAAACTATGGTCCCTGGCAGAGCCGGCCAGCACCTGGCATCTGGGTTTGTCTGGGCTGTTGCCTCTGAAATGGGGAGTGAAACGTTTTGCCTGGACACCCCGCAGTCGCAGCCCCTGCCACTCCAGGCGTGCCACCGATGACAGCCTCCCTGTCTGCTCTCGAAGGTGTCTGAGCCACGCACCTGCAGCCGGCTTTCTGGGACCTGGTTTCTCTGTGGGATTCTGCTGGCGAGTTCCCATGGAGGTTTCTAGAAGCCCTCGAGGGGAGCACCTTTACGACCGGATGGAGCCAGCGTGGCTTAGTAGCCACCGCCTCGATGTGGAGCCGTGGCAGCGCCGAGGTGAAGCACTGGCGGCCATCCCTGGAATCCTGGGTCCCATCCCGCATCTGGCCGCAAGACTAAGACGGGCACCCAACAAGCCGCGTCTGCCTGCCTCAAAGCCCGGGTCCCAGCACCCTCCCCAAGCCTGTCTTTCGGAAAAGTATTCCTTCTGGTATTGGGTCAACGTTCCCTGAGTAACACCCCTGCCCCAGACACGGAGTGGGTCCACGGGCCAACTCCTTTCACCTCAGTCCCTTGGGACAGCCCTAAGTCCCGAGTCGAAAGGCATCTGAAACGGGTTTAGGCTATTCTAATCCTGAAATCCCCGGGGCGGGACTGGAGGGTTTTGTGTTTTCTCGTCCTCTTTCTCACTCTCTTTTCTTTCCCAGAACCAGCATCTTGGTGGAAAACGCACTTCTCATTTTGCGCCTCTGCAGCCGCAAAATTGTCTCCTGGATTCATTTCAAAGCACAAGAAAAGGCGGCAGGGACGATTGCAATTCCGAGGCTGTAGTTGCTCTTTTTAACTCAATTATGTTTTGACAATTCAGAATGAAACTCGGGGGCATGTCTTTGTTTAAGCCGGCGGCCCACATCGCTGCAGTCAGCTCGAGGTATATGGCTAGTGTCAGGACTAATGATCTTTGACAAGGGCATTTAGCGGTTGTAATTCAAATCTAATTCAGAACATCTTAGCACCGAACCTGTCAGGCCCTTGAAATGCGCTGTAACGACTAAACCAAGGGCAGCCGTCCCAAAGCCAGCTCTGTGTGGCATCAAGCTGGTATGTCAACAAGAGCAGTTACAATTAGAGGTTCTTTCGAGCACACTACACTAATTTACGGGACTCTGGAAAGTGGGAAAAGTACCTGGGCTCACCATCCCGGGACGTCTAGATTTCAGATCCACTGCGCAGAACAATGTGACGTGCGTCCTGTACAGAACAGTGCGGCCACGAGGCTGTCTTCCAGTTGTCTGCATCATGGAGGCCCTTAAAAATAGATATGCTTCAAAACGGCCCCGTGTGTGTATTTAAGATAAACTAACCACTAAAAACACACACACACACACACACACACATGCACACACATGCACACTGCCTTGTCAGGCCCTATTAGGATCATGTTGTGGGTTTGTGGAAAACCGTGCCCCCCCCACCCGCCCCCAGCAACACAGCACCTAGCTATTCTTTGTGGGTGCCTCTTGTAATCAAATCTGTCTCATTTGGGGAGTATTGCTCCTGGAGGGGCTCCCACCGAGTGTCCAGTGGCAGTGGGCCTGGATGGTTTGAATCGGACCGATGAGGAGCAGCCAGACTGGATCAGGGGGACAGAGGAGTCCGGCGGCCCGGCGGACACGGCCGAGCGGATGCTGACCAGCGCGCGACCCTACCTCTCTGGGAAGCGGGGGCCGGTTTCCACCATCGAGGGACTCTCCACCGCAGTGAACGCTGAGGGCCCCTCTAGCCAGTCCCCTCGGCCCCACCTGCCCATGCGAGGACACAGGCGAAGGGGAATGTTTGCAGGTTTCTCTTTTATGATTTATCTCCTTTTTACGCACGACAATATAGACCCTCCCCTCGAGGGACTCGTAAATGTGATTTTACTTCCCAAATTACAAAGCTAGTCAATTATTCTGGACTGAGCCATTCATTCAAAAGTGTGGGTAATGGGATGTGTTAACCATCAGGAAATTTTACACCAATTGGAATTATAAACACCAGGTTTTAGAAGGGAAAGAAGAAAGTGAGTAAGAAAAGGCTTGGGGAAAATCAGGAGGGAGGGCGACGTGGTGTTGCCGCCGGCTCCACTTACACAGGCTGCAGCTGAGGGCGCGCAGGGCCGGCAGAGGCGCGGATAGCGTGCGTGCATGGGACCCCGCCCCACTTTCTCGAAGCCTGGTCCTGCCCCAGAACTGCAGGCTTCTGCTCCTGCACTTGTCCGCAAGGCAGGGCTGGGTGGAGAGCTCCCT
The DNA here is from genome assembly GCA_004026705.1 of Nesogale talazaci. Lineage (NCBI taxonomy): Eukaryota > Metazoa > Chordata > Mammalia > Afrosoricida > Tenrecidae > Nesogale > Nesogale talazaci. The sequence goes on from PVJH01014276.1 coordinate 7,812, forward strand.
GACTCTGTCCAGAAGGCACACAGCTTGCGAAGAGGGACAGAGGAGAGGCTGGCAGTGGGGCCGTGCCCTCATCGCCTGTGGGCACCTATTAACCCGCAGGATCTCCCTTCGGCCCTGTGCGGCCTTGCATGCTGCTGGGATGCCTGCGGAGACCCTCAGGGACACCTGGGGTGGAACAGTTTCAGCAGACTAGGATGGCAGACCTGGAGATGCCCCTTCGAAAACAAACCAGTGGAGCAGAGACCCTAAACCCGTCTGTAGACAATGGGACATCCCCTCACAGCAGGGTCACAAGGAAGGGATGAGTCAACCAGGGCATAGCCTAGCACAGATGAAGCACACCATATTCCTCTGGTTCAGTGAGGCCTCCTCAACCCCCACTATCATGACCCCGGTCCCGCCTTTCACTTCGGGTTAGACCAGAGCATGTGCGCAGCTACAGAAAAGAAGTAAGCGCTCAGGACAGATGGAATCCAGATACAGGATTGGGAGTAGCGATACCAGGAGGGCAGGGGGATGGAGGGAGGAAGGGGTAGCCAGTTACAAAGATCGACACCTAACCATCCCCCTGGGGGGAGTGAATAACAGAAACTCTGGGGGAAGGGAGACAGCGGTCAGTGTAAGATATGAAAATAATATTAGTTTATAATTTATTGAGGATTCACGAGACTGGTGGGGAGAGGGAAGGGAAAAGAATGGCTGATACCAAGGACTCACTAAAAAGTAAATGTCTAGAAAAAAAAGATGGCTGCATATGTACAAATAGGCTTGATACAGTTGATGTATGGATTGTAACAAGAGTTGTCAGAGTCCCTAATAAAATGATCTTTCCATAATTAAAAAGTGGGGGGCACAATAAAATAACTGTGCAGTTATTAAAAGAAAGAAAGAAACGAAGGCAATGGAAACCCTTGGGATTCAGTGCTGGAACATGGTCCTTGGGTAGTGAGGCACAGAACTCCACAGCATCTGTAGAATTAGGTTCCTCGGCTAATATTTAGGTTGGCTTATTCTCGAGGATATATGGTAATCATAAATGTCTAAGTTAAAAAAAAAGCCTAAGTTTTATTTCTCTAGAGAACCCTGCCTAACACAGATGCTCTCTCTCTCTCTCTCACACACACACAGACACACACACACACATACATACTCTTGTTATTTATTTCTTAAAAAGAAAAATCCATTAGATTCCTTATCCCCCAATCCATATAGTGGCTTGAGTGGCATAAAAATAAAGAGGGAAGAAAAGTAAACTTGAAATGGACTTTCAGTCTTAGTGACAAATTCATCTCAAAAGAAGAAGAAGAAGCTGTATTGGTTCTTGCACCTGGTATGTGACCAAAATGTTGATGATGCACACAAAAAATTATTCTCAACCCAATAGGGGCAGCAATCCCATCTGCTTGGTGCCCCAATTCCCAGTCACTAGAATGGGGTTGGCCTATGAGGCTTTGTCAACTAACAAACAGACCCAAGGACAGTTGGTAAAATGAAAACCACCTTAATATAAAATATTTATTGGACTTGAAACAGAAACAAGTGTCTTTAGCAGATCAGGGACATAATCAATCTCAAAATCGAGATCCAGCGTTGTATATACCAAAGTCAAATTCACTGCCATCAAGTCAACTCCAACTCATGGCCACTATATAGGACTGGGTAGAATTACTCCTGTGAGTTTCTGAGATGGTAAATCTTTATGATGATGATGATGATTATTAAAAGATCATTTTATTGGGGACTCTTACAGCTCTTGTTACAACCCATATATCAATTATATCAGTTCCTCTCCCCCCTCATGCCCCCTTGGTAGATTATAAATTATTATTATTTTCATATCTTACACTGGCCACTGTCTCCCTTCACCCATGCTTGCTGTTGTTCTTCCCCCTGGAGAGGGGGTATATGGTGATGTGTGGATCACTGCGATCGGGTCCCCTTTCTCCCTACCTCTCCCCTCCTTCTCCCTGCCCTTCCAGCATCACTATTCCCACTCCTGTTCCTGGATTCCGTGTGTCGTGAGCCCCCTTCTTTCTCTACCTTTGTGCACATGCTCTAGTCTCATTTGAATTGAGAAGCAGTACTGGGGTCATGATAGTGGGGGGCGAGGAAGCCTCAAGGGAGCCGAGGAATACTGTGACTGTCACTCTTTTTGAGAGTGGACAGTCTCATCTTTTTCCCACAGAGCGTCTGGTGGTTTTGAACTGCTAGCTTTGTGATTAGCTGTCCAGGCTGAAGCCACTACACCACTAGGACTCCCAAGCACTATTAAATTTAGGAACGGAATGAACTGCAGATAGACTAGCCTCGTTATGTCTTGGTTTGGTTCAGAAAGTTCTAGTGAGTACATGTAGGCCAGGAGAAGGGCTGGCTACAGGAAAGGAGACAGAGTTATTATTATATTGGTGGAGATATACTTACTGATGTAGAAAGAATGCACTTCGTGGTTCTCAGGTCTGGTCAGTTGTGACTCATAGTGACCCTGTGCATGATCGAATGAAACACTGCCCAGAAAGACATCTTCACTACTTGAGCCCCTACTCTAGAGACTGGCCCCTCGAGACAAGGGTTCTTCATCCTCGCTTCCAAGCATTCTGGCTGTACTTCCTCCAAGACTGATTTGCTTGTTCCCCTGGCTGACCATATTCAATATACTTAATACCCTTCACCCACTCTAAAGGCAAACACAGCAATTTCTCTCGAGCCTGGCTCATTCATTGTCCAGCTTTCACAGGCACCTGGGATTCCTGAGACCTCAAAGTGGCATTTTCGCCTATGAACATTGTGCCCCAGGAAATGGCAAACAATAGTTTCCTCTTGGCGACCACTGTCCCCCTTCTTATTGAACTCCTCCCTGGGTCTTGTAATGATTCATTTATCTTTCAGCATGTGATTATGCCATTATTCTGTCAACTGGTGATTGTTGATACATTTTGAGAGTTCCTGATTTTCAGTATTTTTCTTTCTTTTTTTTTTTTTTTGGCAGCAGTAACAAATAATATGCCCAATGCAACACATCCATTGATTTCTTGACTGATGTGTCCATGGCCATTAATTGTAGATCTGAGTAGAATGATATCCTTGACAGCTTCCATTTCTTTGTCATTTATCATGATGCTGTTTATTGGCCCCGTTGTAAGAACTTTTTTTTTTTAACTGTTGAAGAATAATTCGTACTAAAGGCTAGAGGCCTTTGTCTTTCCTCAGCTAGTGTTTCCAGCCACTGTCACTTTCAGCAAGTAAGGTGGTGCCCTCTGCACATCGCAGGTGGTTCGTGGGTCGTCCTTCAAACTCGATGCCACATTCATCTTCAAAGAGTCTGGCTTCTCAGGTGATGCATTCAGCACAGCGATCACATCTGGTGAAAGGACACAACCTTGACCTATGTCTTTCCATATTTTAAGCCACACAGTGCCCCCTCGGTCCTGTCTCCATGGCTGCCTCTGGATCCATGTACAGGTTCTTGGTGAGCACACGGAAGAGTTCTAGGATTCCCGCTCTTCTCAAAACCGTCCAGAGTCTGTTAGGATCCTCAGAGTCAAATGTCTTTGCATTCACTGGTAGTCTAAAAGTCTTGTGGTGTTAATAACATCTCATTAACTCAACTGATTATAAAAACAAATACACAAAGCCAGGAGTTTTTAAACATATGTTAACAACCATCAGTCAACAATATAATAGAGTGATCACAAAGATACATGGATATTGTCAATACCTAGGATAAAAGTTTAGTAAGACCTGCGCCAGGATGACTGACATGAGAAAATAACTGTGCCAGGTTTCCACGGCACAAGGAAGATGGTCTGAAGGATGGAAACGATCTTGTCTTCATAGTAGGGACAATGCAATCATATGAAAATACCAATTTCTCTCAGCGAATACATAAATTTAACTCAATGTTCCTAACAATTTTTAGAAGGTATTTTTTAAAAAAACCTTTTTATCCTGGTATTGGATTTCAAAGTCATCCTGAAGTCTAAAAAAAGTAATGAGTGATACAGAAATGAAAGAATACAAGGGGGAATAAACGCACAACATAGTAGAAACGGCATGGCATTGATGGAGAAACAAACCCAACCCAACCATGGGCTCGGGAACAGATTCAAAGAACAGAGTCCAATCTTAGGATATATGGTAATGAAAATCTGTGGGAAGAAAGAAGTGGTGTTCTGTATACCGAGGTGGGCGGGAGGGGATGAAAGACCGTTACCTCACACCATACACCCAAATGCACAACTCCCTCCCATCGAGTCAATTCTGACTCACAGCGACCTGTCTCTGTTGGTTTCTGAAACTGTGAATCTCTGTGGCTGCAGAAGCCTCGTCCTTCCACTGTGGAGCGGCTGGTGGTTTCCAACTGCTGAACTATCGACCACTCCATCACGCTACCTGCTGTGTTGGATGCGAAAGCCAAACAAAAGTTAAAGCTGGGTGCTACAGGAAAGCACACGTGAAGATTTACCATCTTTAGGTGAGCAAGAAAGACTTGTGCAATGGTGTGGTTTTCCCCAACTGCCATAATTTATTGCCACGAAATGACTGGTCTTACAGAGAGAGGCATTGTTCCAGAGGTTAAAAGTCGAAACCAGGGTATTGGCGGTGTCAAACCCTCTCAGGGTTCTGACACAGGAACTGCCCCGTGCCTGTGCGGCTGCTGGTAATTCTTGGGGTTCCTTTGCAGACTACAGATATCTCTTGACTGGGGTCTTCTCCCGAGTGGGACCTTGTCTCTGGGCCCAGCCACCTGTCTTCCAAGTCACTAGCCATTGTGTGACAGAAGCTGTGATGGTGTCGTGGTGACGCATTGAATGGCAAGGTCAACAGTTTGAACCCTCCAGCCCCTCAGTGGGAGACAGGCCGGGCTTCCCACTCCTAGAAAGAGTTAATAATCACAGAAAGCTCCCGAGGCAGCCCTCCCCTGTGCATCGGGTCCCTATGAGTCATTACTGACCTGACAGTAATGAGTTTGTGCTTTCTTTCTTTTCAGTCGTTTTTATTGAACGCGACAACATTCGTGAGGATAGCATAGGACCAGACAGGGTGCTGTTAGTTTGCACAGAGGATCCTAATGAGTCTGGACTGAGTCAAGGGCACCTAACAAGATCCATCCAGGGCTAGGACCCACCGCGCTCCTGTGCGCCCTTGTACAAATCCACCAGCGGTTCCGAGGGAGAAAGAGACGTCCTTCTACTCCTACCCAGAGTTCCAGCCTAGAAACCCACAGGGGCAGTTCCACCCTGTGCTAGGAGCCGGATTTAACTGGAGGGTAGTGAGCGTCTCTGCGATGTGCCCACGTGTGAATGGGGAACGGCACGGCCCATCTTGTCCCACATGTTCTCTTTGGACACATCCCCTTCAGCCACAGTGTCAGGAGAGGCTCGTCCCTGCAGAAGGACACTGTGTTTGGTAAAGTGGGAGGGCTACACCCTGGACACGGTGGCTGCAGCCATAGGTTACAACCTACAGGCTCAGGTGAGGGCGGTGCAGGGCAGGGTGGTCTTTCCTTCTGCTGGGCAGAGGACCTCGTTTGCTGGAAGTGCCCACAGCGAGGGCATCGGCGAAGTTCTCTACCACTGGCTCTCTTCATGGGGTGCTGGGTCCCCTTACGGGGTGCTGGGTCTCCTCATGGGGTGCTTGGCGGCCAGCATTCAGAGAAGGGCAGTACCTCCTGCCAATTCTCGCTGTCGGTGGTGACCCTGTAGCAACTTCCACCCACGGAGGCCGCCCGCCTGCCGAGCAGCCTCTCACTCAGCGCGATACTTCCTGCCCGGTGAAGTGGGGAGTCGCTGGGGGCCCCTGGGAGCTGCCGATTTTAAACAAACCCCCGAATTCCCAGTCTCTGTATTCGGAATCCGAAGGTTCCTTTCACTGGAGCAAAAGCCAACTTTTGTTTGCACTGTAACCAAAGCCGATTTAAAAATAAGCCTGCTGACATATCCGTATGGAATTCTTTGGGGGAGAAAGAGGAATTGGTATGCGTATCTATAGCAACAGTTATTATTGGACTCCATACCCCCATGGATCACCTCCGGTAGGCTAGACACGCTACATTATCTCTGATCTCGGTGAACAATGACATTCAGAGAGGCTGAGGGACTTGTCCGAGCTCACACAGGCAGGACGCGGCCAGGCTGGCACACAACCTCACAGACCAGCTCCAGGTATTTCAGAGGAGAGCTTTACCCATACACTTTTCTTTTTTTTTTTTCAGGCATCACTGCCCTCAGGTGGTGGGAGTCGGAGGCCCAGCCTTTGCTCCTTGGAGCTGGAATTGAACCTCTAACCCAGTGGGCCGCAGTCCTGTGCACAACCACTACGCCACCGGGGCTCAGCCCACCCATACAGTTTTCAATGGCTCGTTGAAAACAATAAATCCTCTCATTAGGACATAATTCAGACATCAGACGTTCAGACATCAACAGCTCCGTCATATCAAACAAGCAGCATTGTAAAATTGCACCCACAATCATTTTCAAGACATTTTCTTTCTTTTTGTGCTTATTGATATCAGCTCCACCGCTGCCACCCGACCCTCCAGGCACCCTTATTCTAGCTATGGTCTATACATTCACCCCACCTAGGTTTTGTATATGGAAAAACACAAGAAGATCCATAGCAGAGAGTCAAGAATGCTACCAACACTAAGATACATTGGAGATAAGCATTGAAAAAAAAAAACCATCCCACCCCATCCTGAAAATATAAAAAACCCAATCATGTGCAAAGTGCGTGCAAAGGGAGATCAAAGGACAAGATTTTAACCATTCCAGTCAGAGTTTTCATTTTAATAGTCTATCATCACCTCTCCAATACTCTATCTGGTAACTAGGCTATTTCCACTCTTCACAGTCAGAGGAGAATCACTGGAGGTGTATTCCAGGTAGAGATCCTGCAAATGTACTTTGGGCTTCCACTATCATCACCGTTTGCAAACCAGAATCTCACAATTTAAGCTGCGATGCCATTCCCCCCTTCAGATTTGGATTATAAAACTTACAATCCTTGGATCACAGGTGTGGGCGAACTTCTTCCATTTGGGCTTAGTTGACCTCTCAGATGACTGCTTATTTGAAAACAAGCTTGTAAGAACCCAAACACTCTTCTTTCTGTTACCTGTGCACCATTCAATCTCTTCACTGCACTTTGCTACAGCACCCTTATCTTCTGTGCTTCCTTCATCAATTGCATACTGAGCAGGGCCCTATTGTAAGAACTAATAGTTCTTAGATCAGAGCTAGGATTAAGTGTGAGTTAATGAATCATTTTTGCAAGGAGATCGCCAGGTCTTTCTTTGGAGGCATTTCTGAGTGAACATGAGCCAGTACATCTTTCAGTAAAGCAGTTCAGTGCATTCACCATTTGGACTCAGGATACACAAAGAAAGGCAACTCTTCGCCTGTGCTGAGTCGCAAGGACCTTCTTGATCCACCACCTGAACTGATAAGCAGCAGCATGAGAAGCAGAGGAAAGACTGAGGGTGTCAGGAACTTCATTTCGTTTGGACCCACCAGCAAGGTCCATGGAAGCAGTCATCAAGAAATCCAATGATGTATCGCAGGAGTGATGCACACTGGGCCCTTTTGAAGTGTTAAAGAGCAAAGATGTCACTTGAGGACTAGGGCGTGGCTGGCCCAAGACAAGGTCATTTCCCATCACTTCCTGTGCATGTCAATGGTGGACAGTGATGAAGGGAGGTGAAAGAGAATGGATACGTTTGAATGATGCTGTTGGCTAGGAATGACACATAAAGCACGGCCTGCCGGAAGAACAAAGAAGTCCGTCTGGTTGGAAGTACACCCAGCGTGTTCCTTAGCAGTGAGGACAGAGAGACTTCGTCTGGAGGGCTGCAGTCCGGTGCTCAGGAGAGACCACCTCCTGGAGAAGGACACCAGGCTTGGTGGAGTGGAGGGTCAGCAAGCGAGAGCCGACTCTCAGAGACGGGCTGATGCCGTGGCTGCAGCAATGAGCTCAACCACAGCAATGAGCGTGAAGATGGCGAGGGCCAGGGCGGTGTTCCATTCTGCTACCCACGACGGGGTCAAGTCTGACACAGCTCGATGGCGTCTCAAAACAACACAACGACAACGACAATGACGACAGCCATTTGCCTTTTGACCTGATTCGTGTTTTCTTCAGAGACTTTTGCTCTTATGAGCATTGTGATCCAACCTGAGTAGACGCACCAGTGTTTAATGGTTGCCAGAGGATGCTGGGAACCCTCTCAACACCACCCACCTGCAGAGGTCACTGCCGTGCTCAGCATCCCGAGTGGCTTCTCCCTGGTTCTCGGCACAAAATTCCAGCATCTGGGTGTTGCCTCAAGGCCGAGCTTTTCACCCCTCTGCTTCTCCTTCCCTACCTACAAGAGGGCTCCATCTGTCTTGTATTCTGGAGCTGTCCTGCAATTGTTCCCAAGGTAATAAGCTTACAGGTCACTTGCTCCGACCTCTCCTTTCCCTCTCTGCCTGCTTTGGTCTCGTTGGTGAAACCTCACGCTCCAAGCTCCTGCGAATGTGAGCAGTGTGGCAGCCTCAGCGGTGGGGGTTCATGCTCCCTCCATCTGAGGATGGCTGTGGAGAGATGACTGACTGTGTTACTTAGCTGCAGACCCAGCCAGTCATGGCAAAGCCCAGCAAGGTCCAGCAGCCCCATTTCTTGGAGCCTGTGTGTGAAGCATGTCTAGAAATGGCCCTGTTGTGACTCTAAATTGTCACTAATTTACAAAATCACATACTCAATTGTGTAGGCCATCATTATACTGATTGCAAGAGGCACAGAGCCCAGTGGGACAGGACACATTCTCCTTAACTCCTTTCACAGAAGAAGCCCAGGAAATCTGTGGAACATCGCTAGAGGGAAGCCTGGGAATGGGCCCCTCTCTCTGCCCTGTACTTTGCTCAAGTACCCTTATGCAATCTCATGAAAGCAATCTCCAGAGGTCAGACAAGTAAGCACCTACACACACCTGATGTTTGACAAAGGGCTGAAGCACGTTCTGTGGGGAGGAGACAGAGCCTTTTCAATCTGTGGTGGTGGAAAAACTGGATCACCACCTGCAACAGAAAGACACAGGATTCTTCCTCACATCATATACAATAATAGTCTCAAGGTGGATCAAAGACTTACATACAAACCTTAGAACCAATAAGGATTATCAATGAAAAAAGTAGGGACAAACTTAGGGGCCCAAGTATAAAGCATAAAGACACTAGCAAACAAACAAAACTACACACAGGACAGAAGACAAGTAGAGGGCTGAGCATTTATGGGCATTAAAAGATTTCCCCCAAAGAGTAAAATGAGAAACCACAGACTAGGGAAAAAATATATGACAGTGATATACCAGATAAAGAGCTAATTTAAAAGATGTATAGAAAATGACAACACCTTGACAGGAAAACCTACAAATACCCTAACCAAAAAGTGGGCCCAGGGCAAGAACAAGCAATTTAATAAAGATGACCTCTAGATGGTCAACACACATATGAAGAAAAACTCGTGTTGACTAGCCATAAAGGAAAAACAAATTAAAACAACACCGAGATACCACCTCATGCCAACACTGCTAGAGAAATCCAGGGCATAGAAAGACGTTTGGGAGGATTTGAAGTGATTGGAACAACTCCTTCCTCGCTGAGAGGGAGTTCAGACTCCGACGACCACTATGGACAGTTGTTGGGGTGTTGCTGTCATGGTGATATTTACTGTGACGAGTATTTAAATCAAGGAATGCTGGTGGCATAGTGGATTACACATTGGGCCGTGAACCACAAGGTTCAGAAATCACCAGTTACTCCAAAGGGAGCTAGACGAGGCCTTCTACTTCTGTGGCGTGACCGTCTGGGATCCTCACAGAGTCAGCGCTACTCCATCCTGTTAGTTGCTAAGAGTGAGAATCGACTGGAAGGGGTGGGCTTGGTGACAGCCGAAAGATGAAGACTTCAGTGATAGTCTGCTCCCAGAAAGACCAGGAGGGTGTGAGGTCAACGCTGACTCCCAGACTCCCCGGAGTAGAGGGGTCCCAAGGGGTTCCTGAGACAGTCATCTTGATGGGAGACTGCTCTGCTTTTCAAATCCTCTCCTTTTGGGTCAGTAGTTCAGTAGTTAAAAATGAGCCTTGGGAACTCTAGGAAGCTCTTCTAGTCTGCCCTGTGGGCTCCCTCTGCCCCCCTACCCCCACCCCAGCAGTGAGGTAGAATTGGCAGTGAGTTTTAGTGTTGGAAAAAGGTTCATGGAAGTCAAGTGGAAGATATTCATAATGTCAGTGAGCCCCACCCACTCAGTGGAAGAGCCTTAGAGCAACCCGGGAGGTTAAGTGAGAAGGAGGATACCAATTTGGACATGTGACCTATGGACCTAGGAGATAGGACCCTAGGAATTCTCTGGAACCAGTGCCCATAGTCAGATGAACTGACTCCTCAAACTAAATCCATCGATTGATTAGTTTTTCTTGTTATATCTGTAAGCAGTCCCAATAAAATGTTTTTATAAAAAATCCATCTCTCTCTTTCCTTCCCTTCCCCACTCCCTCCCTCTCCCATGCGGTGTGTGTGTGTAAGTAAAAAAATTGTGAAAATATGCTATTCTCTTTCAATTCAACCCACCCCACCCTCACACACACATTTTGAAGCCCCTTAGAGGGTGAGTCAGAAATATTGCTCTCAGGTTCCAGTTCACACACACATGTGCTACTTGATCCCAAACATGCTTACACATGCCTCTGCCATGCGTGGATGGCCGCAGACAAGTCCTAGTGGGAATCACATTGTCTCAGCGGTTAGGTGCTGGGCCTTGATCTTCAGCTTGAAACCACCAGCTGCTCCGAGGGAAAGAAGGGAACTTCTCCTCCCTGTAAAGAGTTACAGTGTCGGCTTAGTCTCTAACACATCTGCTAAGATGACACCTCGTTAGCCTCCCCCTTCTCCTCTTCCCTCTCCCAGCTCTCCTAGCAAGACCTTGACTCTTCTGAGGCGTCTCCAAACTCCATCAGCCCAATTAGTTCAATGTGTACACGATCTTGTAAAGCGCTGAATTAATGACTACCTGCAAGCGTGCTGTCCCCCGCCCCTGCCCCCCTGCCAGCCTGGGGAGAATGTGGCCGCTAGTGGCAGATCCAGGGCAGGCTGAGACCCAGGAGCAGGCCGGGGATCTGGACTGGGCTGGACCTTCACGAGGAGGCAGAGGTCTGTCTTTCCTTGGCTGTGGAGACTGGGTGAAGGCAGGTTCTGAGGACATCAGCAGCTGGTGGCAGCAAAGTGGTCAGAGGAGCCACCCTCACAGCCCCTTCCAGCCCCAAACATCAGAACTGCAGCCAGGATGACCCCCAACAGCAACAACACCCACAACAACCAACAACGGAATTAGGTACACATTGTCTGTACTGGTTCTCCGAACAGCCAACAAAACACCAGTTACCAATAAAAGTCATAAACAGAGTGACGGTCTCGGAAACTCACATTGGGCTTTCTTCTCTTCCCTCCAGGGTCATGGCGGGTCAGAGGGGGTCCTGTGGCAGCAGTTGGGTCGGGCTGGAGTCCCACCAGAAGGGCTTCACACACACAAAGTTTCAATGAAAGCAGTGGCTTCCACGGGGATTTGTTGGGTCCCTTCACCTCACAACAGTGAGCAGGGTGCAGAGGCCAGGATGACCATGTGTGGGGACTCACAGGGCTACCCTCGAGGGGGTTTCTCCACTGGGACGCCGGAAGACTGTGTGTGTGTGTGTGTGTGTGTGTGCGTGTGTGTGCGCACGTGCGTGTGCCTGTCTCTGAAACCTGGAGCAGAGAAGTTCTCACCTAGGGTGTTCTCCTAGGTGACACGCCCACACAAGCACAAGCACAAGCACACATGCACAGAACGTGCGGAAGGCACAAACACGCGAGAAGGCGGCAGGGTTTGGGAAGCCGGCCTAGCGCGCACGCGCCATGTGGGTAGACGACGGTGTCTCTGGCGAGGAGTGAATCCAGATGTGAGAAACATGGGTTGGGTCCTCGCGGTGGAAAGGATATGACGAGTGGAATGGCCGCTCTCATGATCCGTGTCCCTGTCCCAGCTCCCAGAAGCTCTGAACGCTCCCTTCTTGGGGCAAAGTGGTTTTGCAGATGTGACTGCAAGGGAAGGATCCCAAGAAGAGGACCACCTTTGGAGGGCCTCACACTCAAAGTCAAGCTCCCTGCCATGGACTCACAGCGACCCCATAGGACAGAGTAGGCCTGCCCCCGTGGGGTTCCGAGGCTGTGAATCTCCATGGAGCAGGAGGGCTCATCTGTTCGCCTCGGAACGGCTGGTGGTTTTGAACTGCTCACTTTGTGGTCAGCAACCCAACGTGCTACCAGAGATTATTTGGATTGCCCTGGTGGGCCCGTCCTCCAGTGACTGGTGTCTCCGTGGATGTGGAGACGTCATGGGCACAGGGGGAGAAGGCTGAGTGAAGATAGTGGCTGAGATGGAGAGGTGATGGCACACCCAAGGAGACCAGGGGCCCCTGGAGTGGAACAGACTTTGGGGAGAGCTTCCCAAGCCCCGTAGCCCCACTGGCATCTTGATTTTAGACGTCTAGTCTCCAGACACTGAGGGGGTAAATGCCTGTCCTTGGTGGCCATTTCTCTTGGGCACGATCAGAGAGGGTCATCGTGCCAGGCCTGCAGCAGCTGCCTCCAGATACACCGCCAATGCTGGAAAGGCCCTTTCTGGAACTCCTCTGTACCCCTGATAGCACATGGGCTCCCTTGTCCCTCTTTCCCTTGTGATGGTCCCACAGGGCTCCAGCAGCCTGGGGAACTGTGGACAGGCGTGTTCCAGACATCGGTCCCTGCCGAGCTTTCCCTATTGATCACATGGGCAGAGCTCTAACCAGAGAACATCGATCAGATGTGAATGAAACCACTGCTTCCTTAGACCAAAGCCTCCTGTGTGGCTGGGTGGGGAAATCTACCAGAGAACCCCAAATGCTGTAGGGAAGCATTGTTTATTGAATCTGAGCAAAGAAGGATTTAGGGAGCATCAATTTCTAGATAAGGAAGCCCAGATGTATTTATGGGGTTCCTATAACATCATGCTCTCTGGTGATTATATATCTCTATATCTATCTATCTATCTATTAATCAATCATCTATCTACTGCTTTGTAAATACTTAAGAGTTGGGATCTAGCCATGAGTTTTGTTGCTGACATTTAACACGTCAGAGCCCCTGACATAAGGCTTTATACTCACAGGAAGTTACAGCCTTGGAAACCCTGGTCAGGGTGAGCTTGTCCCTTCGGGACAGGGGAACCTTTGTGCCCTCCCCTCTGCTTCCTGCCCTTCTGGTCTCTTAGGGGGGTAAGTTCACAACCACCCCTCTAACCCCCTCCCCCGCATGACCATCCTTAGAGAGAACCTCCAGCTGGTCACTGGCCTGAGGATCTGGATCTCAGTGCCTGGCTTTGCCACTGGGGGCTGACAGCAGAGGCCTGGGTCCTGGGGGACGAGTGGGACTGAAGAAAACCAAAGGCAAACAAGAAACCCCACTGCCATCAAATCCATTCTGAGTCACAGGGTCCCTACAGGACAGAGTAGAACTAGCCCTGTGGGTTTCTGCCACTGTCACTCTTTAGGGGAACGGAAAGATTTCTTTCTCCCACGGAGCTCCTGGCAGTTCCAAACCGCTAACCTTGAAGGGAGCAGCCCACCGTGGGGCCCACTATGCCAGCAGGGCTTCCTGGGACCGAGGAGATGGAGGAAATGCACAAGGACACCTGCACAGCCCTGTCTCAGGCGTGCCCGTTCACACCATGCCCTGCACAATGGCTGGATTCTTTACCTACAGGGTCTTACAGTATTTTGGAGCAGGTGTTGCTGTGAGCCCAGCTTACAGATGAGAGAGTTGAGGGGGGCCCAAGTGAGGACCTGCCTCTAATGCAGACAGGTCCAAACCCAGACCTGGCAAAGATCCGGCAAAGCTGATTTCTGGTCATGGAGGGCAAGGGCAGGGGGCGGTTGTCCACCCTGCCTCCTCTGGAGTGCGGGCATCCACAGAAGCGGGAGGGAAAGGGAGAGTTTGATGTCTGAAGCCAGAGTCCGGCCCACTGCCATCGAGGCTATGCTGACTCACAGATCTGCTCCTCAGAACTTCCGGCTATTGACGGAGAAGACAGGCTCATCTTCCTCCCCAGAAGCAGCTGGTGGATTAGCAGCCAAAGGTTTCACCTCCTGCCTGACTAGGGCTTCAAAGCTAGAGGGCAACCAAGTTCTAATGCATGAGTGTGGCACGGCGAGTCTTTGGACTGCCGCCTGCAAGGCCAAGTGGTTCAAACCCATCAGCTGCTCTGCAGGAGAACCAGGTATGTGCCTGTGGACCCCTCTATAGGTCAACAGTCTCTGAAGTCCCATATGGAGTCGCTCAGCATCAGGGTCGACTCTATGGTGGTGGCTTGGGGTGTTGCTTTTGAGTACACAGAGTGGCTTGGACTCCTGGAGCAACACAAGGGGTCTGAGGCTGCAGCCAAGTTGCTATGGAAACAGCCCATCCTAAGAGGGAGTCGATGCTTACCTTGTGTGTGTGTCTCACGGATATTTGTTCTCTGTTCGTCATCTCAAAAAATTCATTGAGAAGGTTTCATTTTTGGAGTCTGGGTTCACTGAGCTTCCCACCAAGCTGGTTTGGGGTTGGCAACAGGTCAAATGAGATGGAAAGCTTGGTCATTAGATTCCCGGGTCCCATGTGGAGAGACGTGCTTCTGAGGTGTGGACTTTGGGGCTAGAGATGTGTTCTCGTAGAGGGGCTGTGCATTTTGTCTCATGGATTCAATTTCTCATCCTCTAGAGTGTCGATGTCATCAAGGGAATTCTGCCAAAATTCCTTGCAGGGGGCGGGGGGGGAGGGAGGGAGAGAGAGAGAGAGAGAGAAAAGAAGAAACAGATCCATATTCTTCAAAAGTATCCAAGTCCTAAAAGACAAGGAAAGGCTGGAAATCCAACAAAGTATAGACTTCAATAATGAGAGACACAGCAATCTAATGCAGCAGGGAATCTGTGACAGGGCCTTGGAACAGAGAAAGAGCCTGGTGGAGAATTGGTGAAACCCAAAGGTCTTTAGTCAATAGGGCTGAACCAATGTTATTTCCTTGATATCAATCAGTGATTAATGAGTGATTTTTATTTTTAGGAACCATCAAGTCCTTTCTGAAACATATGGGCTCTATGTGCAACAGAACAAAACATCATTATGTATAGTATGGATTTTATTGAAACCTGGGTAGGTATGGATACTGTGTACTCTTTGGGTCTTTTCTCCTTAAGTCTAAAATTAATTTAAAAGGTTCAAAAAAGTTGTCGTACCTGAATTCAATGTCATTTCCCCTTTTGTCAGCTCTCTTCTTTCTTCTAACCTCTCTCGGACTCTAAATACTTGTGTTAGTCCAGGGAGACTAGAGAAACAAATTCATAGACATGCATATGGATATAAGAGTAAGGTTTATATACAAGAGGAATGAAACATTGAGAAAGCATCCCAACCCAGTCCAGTTCAAAGTCATAAGTCCAATATTAACCCATATGCCCAAGATCAGTCTATAAAGTCTCCTTTCGACTCACAAAGTCAAAGACTAGTGGGTGCAGAGTCCCAGCGCTGGCAGGGGTCTCCACATGGCTTCTCCAGCTCCAGAGGTCTGATTCCATCAGGGTAAGGCTGTGTGACTTCTCCTCTGTCTCCTGCAGCTCCTTGGATGCTGCCATTCTGTCTTGTGAGTAGTTCATAGTCTCAGAGACTGTCTCTCTTCTCCAATTGGGAAATACTGCAAGACTTCCCAGAATTCTCAGGGGAAAGCTATGTTCACACAGAGGCCTCATTGGCTACTCAATGGCTATCTCCTGATTAACAGCCTAGACTTCACCCCTACATCTCAATCATGAAACTGACATAGGTACATGACCGCCACAATACTGCATGCCATTCTGGGTGATCCATAAGCAACTCTTAATTGTCTTTGTTCACGAAGAGCACAATGGTGGGCAGAAAGGGTGTGTATGTGTGGGGGGGACTTTCGATTTCTTTTTCGTTGCCTTGGTCAGGCACTTGAAAGTGTTCCAACGTTGCTCTGAATCTCCTACACAGGAGCTATGCCTCAGGGAGAGAATTTTAGCTTAGAAATAAAGATGCTATTCATACTTATTTGGAATCTGCTTTGTTCTTTATGATGTTCCAGGGACACAGTAATAGTTGACTAGAAGTCTATTGTTCTCAAACCACTGCCTTGTTTGAGTCCATTGTTGTAGCCACTGTGTCAATCCCGCTTGTTGAAGGCCTTTCTCCTTCTCTGCCTCTCCACTTTACCAAGCAGGATGTCCTCCTCTGGAGACTGACCTCTCCGGACAGCATGCCCAAATTGTATAAGATACTATCTCACTGTGTTAGTCTGGGTTGACTGGAGAAACCAAATCATAGACACTCAAAGGTAAATAAGAAAAAGCTGTATATTCAAGAGCAAATTAATATTGAGAAGACCACCCCAGCCCAGTCCAGACCAAGTCCATAAGTCTGATAGTAGCTCATCTGTCTGACACCAATCCTTAAATTCCACTTCAGACTCACGAAACACATGCAATAATACCAAATGCAGGAAGACCACAGGCCAGTGAGTTGAAAGTCTTGTGGATCCAGTGGTGGTAGAAGCAACTCAACGCTGGTGTGGGCCTTTACATGGCTCCCCCAGCTCTGGGGTTCTGGCTCTATCAGCGTGTCTCCATATGGCTTGTCAACAGGAATGTCACTCAGGGAGTGAGCCTGTCTCTGGCCTCCAGTGAGCTATCTATCTCTGTTTGCACCTCCCAAATGAGGTCTTCAAGCTGCGACCTGACTGACGGGCAAAACCCCACTCTTTCACAAGTTGGCAGGAGATTATGTTACTACCACACTCGCCATCCTGGCCTGTAAGAAGCATTCTGGCTGGACATCTTCCAATAGAGATCTGTTTATTCTTTTTAGAGTCCATAGTGCTTTCAATATTCTTTACCAGCCCCATGATTCAAATGCATCCATTCCTCTGCAGTCTTTCTTATTCAGATGCAGCGTTCACATGCATATGAGACAATGGAAAATACCAGGATTGAGTCAAGTGCACCTTGGCCCTTGTGTGTGTGTGACATCACTGCCCTGGTGGGAGTAGGAAGCCCAGCCTTGTTCCTGGAGAACTGCTGCTGGATTTGAACTGTCAACGCTGTGGGCCACAGTCCCACACACAACCACTAGGCCACCAGGGCTCAGCCCAAAGTAACATTCTTGCTGTTGAACATTCTTAAGAGTGCCAAAAGTTCACCCAATGCCATGTGCCGTTTAATCTTCAGACTGCAGCTTCATTGAGCATTGATTGTGGATCCAAGCAAGAAAAGATCGTCGATGACTTCAAACTTTTCTCTATTTATCATGATCTTACCTATTGATTCAGTCATAAGGACTTTGATTTTCTTTACCTTGAGTTGTAATTCATTCTGAAGGCTGCAATCCTTGACCTTTATCAGCAAGGAATCCAAGTCCTCAGCAAGCAAGCTTATGTCATCTGCACATCACTGGTTGCTAAACTTTCCTCCAACCCTGATACCTCATTCTTCTTCATAGACTCCAGCTCTAGAATGAATAAGAATGGTGAGAGAATACCTTCCAGACACACACTTTTCCTGACTTTAAACTGCAGTATTCCTTTGTTCTGTCTGGACAACTGCCTCTTGATCCATGTACAGGTTCCAAATGAATGCAATCTAGTATTCTGGAATTCCCACTCTTCTTAAGGCAATCTATACGTTGTTATGATCTACACAGTCCAGGATTTTGCACAGCCCCCAAAGCACAGTAAACAGCTTTCTGGAGTTCTCTGCTCTGAGCCAAGACCCATTTGACATTAGCAATGATAATCCCCTTTTCTACACCCTCTTCTTAATTTGACCTGAATTCTGGCAGCTCCTTGTCCTGGTACTGCTGCAACCCTTGTGATGTTCAGCAAAATTTTACTTGCATGTGATATCAATGCTATTGCTCTATAATTTCAGCATTCTGTTGGGTCACCTTTCTTTGGAATGGGTACAAAGATGAGTCTCCTCCAATCAGTTGTCCAAGTAGCTATCTTCCAAAGTTCCTGGCAGAGATTGGTGAGTGAGTGTTTCCCGTAATTCATCAGTGTGTTGAAGCATGTAGATTGGTAGTCCATTGTGCTCGCTTCGGCAGCACATATACTAGATTGGTAGTCCCTCAATTCCTGGAGGCCTTGTTTTTGGCTAACGTTTTCAGTGTAGCTTGAATTTCTTCCGTCAGCACCTTTGATTCTTGTTCATATGCTTCTGCTGAAATAGTGGAATATTGACTGTTTCTTTCCGACACGGTGACTCTGCATTCTTGACATCTTCTCTCAATGCCTCCTGCATCATGCAATACTTTGCCTATTGAGTCTTTCATGATTGCAACTCAAGGCTTGGAGTCTTTTTTGAGCTCTTTCAGTTTAAGGTGTGCTGAGCGTGTTCTTTGGGTTTTCTAACTCTAGGTCTTTGCACATTTCATTATAACATTTGACTTTGTCTTTCAGAGCTGCCCTTTGAAATTTTCTGTCCAGCTCCTTGACTTCATAATTTCTTCCATTTGCTTTAATTGCTCTGTGATTAAGGACAAGTTTCAGAATCTCTTCTGATATTTGTCCTGTCTTTCTAGTGACATTTTTCTTTCTTCATTTATGATGTTCTTGCTATCCTCCCACAGCTCATAACATCTTCAGTCATTAGTGTTCAGTGCCTCAAATCTGTGTTTGGGGTGCTCTTGAAATTCAGGTGGAATATACTTAGGTTTTTCCTTGAATATTTTGACTTTCATGAATTTGTTTTCATTTTCTTCAACTTCAATTTACATATGAGCAATTGGTGATCTGTTCTACAGTTGCGCTCCTCCCCCACCCCCCGCCCCCGCCCTCCCTGGCCTGGTTTTAACCGCTGACATTGAACTTCTGTCATCAATTCCCACAGGTGTGGTCAATTTGATTTCTGTGTATTCTGTCTAGAGAAGTCCATGTGTGTAGCCATTATCCCTGTTGTTGGAAAATAGTATTAGCGATGAAGAAGTGATTGATCTTGCAAAATTCTACATTTCTATTCCTAAGACCATGTTTTCCTACAGCCATCCATTCTCTTTGCTTCTAAACTTTGCATTCCAATGGACAATCATTATCATTGCCTCTTGATTGCATGTTCAATCAATTTCAGATGGAAGAGATTGCTAAAGTTCTTCAATTTCTTCATCATCTGCTTTAGCAGTCGGTGAATGAAGTTGAATAGCATCCCTTGGGTGCTGGTAAAATTCGTCCGTCTCATACAACATTGTACTTCAAGAGAGATCTTGAAATATCCTTTCGGACAAAGAACGTAACATCGTTCCTCTTGAATTTGTCATTCCCGGCACTGTAAATCACAAGGTTTTCTGATTCACAATGGTCAAGATCCATCCATTTCAGCTCCCGAGCAACCCTAGAATGTCTATTCTTGGGTGTTGCATTTCATTTCCTTACAACGTCCCATTTTCCTAGATTCACACTCGACACATTCCAAGTTCTGATGACTAATTGTTGTCTGTAGCTATTCCTTCTCATTCTG
This sequence comes from Nesogale talazaci, assembly GCA_004026705.1. Taxonomy (NCBI): domain Eukaryota; kingdom Metazoa; phylum Chordata; class Mammalia; order Afrosoricida; family Tenrecidae; genus Nesogale; species Nesogale talazaci. The sequence goes on from PVJH01014276.1 coordinate 27,418, forward strand.
AGTCATGTCCCATCAGGAAACGAAGATCCTGAAGGTTTTACTCTCCCGGGGTGAATGCCATCAATGTCATTGCGATCCACCACCTTGAGAAGGCAGGTCTTAGTCATACTGTAAGTGCCTTCTGACCTCAGGGGCTCACCTTCTGACACTCTGTTTGACTGATTATGTCCCTAATCATGAGATCCCCAGTATCTGACAATGTGTGGATGTCATCCCTAGGGTTTTCAGGGTCTCATTCCTATAAAGCAGGCAGCCTATTCCTTCTATGTATGCAATCTGTGTTTCATCTGGAAACTTCACCAACCTGTTCATGTTGGGTGACCCGGTTGACCTATGCCCGGTCATAGCATTCACCATCACAGCAACACACAAATCACCACAGAATGACAAATTGGCAGGCAAGTGCCCTAATCCCACTTAAATTCAAATTCTGGAAATATCCCTCCTCCCAGTCTTAGAGAAGTGCTTTCATCTCTTTCACCCTAACTCCCAATGACACGATGTCATTGACATGATGTCAAAACAGCAGTCAGAGCATCATAAAGGGCCTCAAATCATATTTCTATTAGATTGTCTTTGAGTTTAGGGAACAAAAAGAAGTCTATGCATCTTTCCTCTAGTTCTCAAATGCTTCCTCCCACCCACTATCATGCTCCCGGTTCTACCAGACAAGTCCGGCTAGAGCAGGGGATGTTCACTGGAGTCAGAAACATGGGGAATTTAGGATGGATATTCCCTCAGGACAAGTGGTGGGAGTGGTGATACTGGGAGGGTGGAGAGATGGTGGAGTAGAAAGGGGGAACCAATTTTAGGGATCTACATATAACCTCCTCTCTGGGCATGGACAACAGGGAAATGAGTGAAGGGACACATTGGATAGTGTACGATATGAAAAAGCAATCGCAATTTGTAAATTATTAAAGGTTCATGGGGGGAGGGGGAAGGGAAATATGGGGAGCTGTAACTGGGGGCCTAGGTGGAGGGCGGAAGTTTTGAGAGTGATGATGGCAACAAGTGTGCAAATGTGGCCTGCTTATAATTGATGTAGGTATGGATCATGAGGGGAGGTGTATGAGTACCTAATAAAATGATTCATTTAAAAAGGGGGGGGGGAGGGGAAGGAGGAGCATATACCAAGGGCTCAAGTGGAAAATGTTTAGAAATGAATGTGGCAACATGTGTCCAAATGTGCTTGATACAGATGATGTATTGAATGTTATAAGAGCTGTAAGAGCCCCCAATAAAATTATTTTTTAAAAAAAGAAAAAGATTTTTAAAAAGTCAGAGACAAGATGAGGCCTGGAGAGTGGAGGAGCAGGTTTCCCAATGACATCCACACAGGACAGCTCTTGCTACCCTTGAAGAATACGCAGGTGTGCTTTGTATTGGGGAAAAAATTCTCTGTTCAATTTGCATGAAACCCTGGTGGTGTAGTGGACTGAACTCAGCTGGTAGCTACTAGGTCTGCAATTCAAACTCACCAGCCACGCTGTAGGGTAATAATGAGACTATTACTATAAAGATTTAAAATCTTGGAAACCAAAAGGGGCAGTTATAGCCTGTCCAACAATGTCACCATTCATCAAAAATCAACCCAATGAGAGATATTTTCATGGTAGGGGACAACTTTCTCTCTTTAGTGTCTACTGCAATGTCCGTGAGGCCTGTGAGTTTCTCAACCAACGATGGCAGCACCCGTGCTCAGTCTGTCCCATGTTGTGTTCCCCCACTCACCCAGGGAGGAATCCCAGCACAATCATCCTCTCCTTAAAAACTCAAACGCATGGCCAAATCGAGGCCAGCTCACGGCAGCCCCATAGGACAGGGGAGAGCTGCCACGGTGGGTTTCTGAGACTTTCACTCTTTTTTAAAATAAATCATTTTATTGGGGGCTCATACAACTCATCATGATCAATACATACATCAATTGCATGCAGACCCCATTTGCACACTTGCTTCCATCATCATTCTTGAAACACCCTCCTTCTACTTAGGCCCTTGGTATCAGCTCTCCATATTTCCCCTCCATCCCCACAAACCCCTAATAATTAACAAATTGTTTTTATTTTGTCATATTGTACAATATCTGATGTGTCTCTTCACCCACTTCCCTATTGTCCATACCCCAAGGAGGAGGTCATATGTAGATCCTTGCAATTGGTTCCCCCTTTCTACTCCACCTTCTCTCCACCCTCCTGGTATCACCACTCTCACCATTTGTCCTGAAGGTTTATCTGTCCTGAATTCCCCATGTTTCCAGTTCCTGTGAACTTCTCCTGGTCTAGCCGGATTTGTAAGGTAGAATTGGGATTATGATAGTAGGAGGAAGAAAGATTTAAGAACCAGAGGAAAGTCACATATTTCATTGTTGCTACCCTGTACCTTGACTGGCTCATCTCCTCCCTACAACCCCTGTACAAGCGGATGTCGCTTCACCTACAGATGGACTTTGGGTTCCCAATTTGTACTCCCCCTCATTTATAGTGATATAATTTTAGTTCTTTGATGCCTGATACCTGATCCCCTCGACACCTCATCATCACACAGCCTGGTGTGCTTCTTCCATGTGGGCTTTGTTGCTTCTGAGCTGGATGGCTACTTGTTTACTTTCACGCTTTTAAGACCCCAGATGCTCTATCTTTTGCTAGCCGGGCACCATCAGCTTTCTTCACCACATTTTCTTATGTACACATTTGTCATCAGTGATCGTATCAGGAAGATGGGCATACAATGTTATGATTTTTAGATCTTTGAAGCCTGATAACTGGTCCCTTTGGAGACTCTTTACAGGCATAGAAAGCCTCATTTTGCTCCTGTGAGACAGCTGGTGATTTGGAACTGAGGACTGAGAGGTTACAGCTCAACATGTAACCATTCTGCCACCAGGGTTGTCATCTCATTAGCTCATATGCACATGGGTTTAATTTGAAGAGACGTCAGGCAGCAACAACTTCCACTCCCTTTTAGGCTAATCCCACTGCCATGGAGTTGGTGCTGATTGCTCTTAGCAAACCTCTAGGACAAAGTAGAACTTCTTGCTTTGTTTCTTCCATATCAATATACAGTTGTCAGTTTTTTTTTAAAACTTCTAACAAGCCTCCACAATGTGTCCTTTGACAAAAATCTATCCAGATCACCTCTTTAGGGTCCCAAAATAGTCTCCACAACTTTCTTAAGCGACCCCATCTGCCTTGAATTCATCTTGGAGGTCTTGTTAACTACCCTGGAGACAAATTCACTCTCAGCGAGTCCGTTTTGATGCCTAGTGAGCCCAGGGATGGAGCAGAACTGCAGGGGACGGAGCAGATTCAGCAAGACATGGAGGGGAATGAGGATGATCTTGATATTAACAGAACACAGGACCCGGCCCCTCAACTAAGAGGTGGATGTCTGGGTGGATGTCCTGGCTCTGCCCAGCCCTTGTCTGATCTCTGGCCACATTCCCCCCTCCGCCTTTGAACTTAGGGACCATTCTAGCACAGCATTTCATCCAATTTGGAATTATTCGCTAACTGTCCATGAGATCTTTTTGTATGGTATGTGGGCAAATACTTTTAAAATTATAGTCACGAGTCATCGATTTAAAGACCAGACCCAGCACATCACCAACAGAGTTCTGTGGGAATGACTGCATAAGGACAGTTTGGCCAGGGATCAGACAGACCAAGCTCTTGGAATTCCACAGAAGCTCAACCGTGTGTCAAGCCAAGGCTCTTCTTATTTGAGGGGACATGCTACCAACACCAGCCCAGAAATGTTGGATGACCAAGTTCACTCAGGACAGACACCTTAGAAAGAAGCAAGAAGCCGGTCGAATGTGCAAGGTGGAAACCAGGTACCCTGGACAGGACAGCTGGCCAGAGGACGGCCTCCAGTCTCCCCAGGGAGTTGGCAAGCTCAGCCAAATGGGGGCCACTCTCTTTGTCACCCCCCGGCCCCTGTAATTGCCATAGGGTCTTTTGTTATTAAGCAGACCCAGCCCAAACAAAAGGGATACTGTTTCTTTTATGAGTCATGCACTCACCCACCCCTAGAAAGAAAAAAAAAAAAAGTTCAAGTCCTGCACAGGGATTGAGACAGCTTAAGATTTATTGCGAAGGCTACAGAAATTATTCCCCCTTCACAGCGCTTAAATTGTCTAATTATTCCCAGCTGTTTCCAATTTGTCTCAGGTTGTTAATTAAGGGCTGTGAGTCTTCCCCTCTTTCCAGAGAGGCTCACAGCAGATTTGCCAAGTGCCACTTGTGGGCAGCTGGGGATGAAGGGTCCTCGGTCGGCCTGGGGGACTTGTGTGCACACCGACCAATCTATGTCCACTAGCCTCCCGCTGAGATGAAAATGAAGTTCAAGAGGCCCTAGTTTCCTTCTCAAAAAAATGAGGGGTGCTGACCCCCTGTGGGGACCCCCAGGTGTCTCTGATCACCTGGAGTACTCTTGGGGGTCCTGGGAAGCACATCTTTATTATGGAGTGAGTCAGAGGGTCTCTCCAGCCCTGTGTCATTCCAGCACATGGAAATGGGTCCAGAGGGATCTTCTGCTCCTTCCCCACCTACCGCACATGACTTGTCAGCCTGCATTTCTTCCTCCCCTCTGCAGCCTGATTTCTTCCCAGCCACCCTCTGTATCGATCATCTTGGGGGTCCTGTTTTGCATTCATCTGGCATAGAATGGGCACCCGCTGTATTCAGGGCATCATGCTGAGTCTCGGGGAGATCTAGGGGAGGTGTGTCTGAGTCTCCCCTGGATTCTAAGCTTAAAGTGCAGTATCTTACTCACTCTGAACTTCTTCCCGGTGCCTAGTAGGATGGCTAGTATCTAGCAGGTGTCCGATAAGGACATATTGAATGAATCAAGGGAACACGTGGGATGTTCAAGGTGGAAGGAACTTTGGGGAGAAGTATCCATAAGTCCTCCTATAGCTTCTGGACACTGTGCAATGCTTGGAAGTTTTTCCTGTCTTCCGGGAAAGAAACCCAAGACAGGTTCATTTTGGAAAAACTGAAAAAGCACAGAGGGCAGGAGAATTCACCGACAACCCTCCCTTCCGAGTCCCACACCTGTTAACCGTTTACTGTGCACCTTTCCAACACTTTGCAAGGGATACGACCTGTGTCTTAAAATGACCCTAGCATCTTATTATTATACGCAACTGCTTTTCAACTTGTTTTACGATCACTTTATTAGAGGAACAACGTTCTCCATGTCACCACTCTCCACAAGATAATTTTAAAGCATGCCAGCTTCTATCGTACCTGTTTCACTGTCACTTCTTTGGCCAGTTGTTAGTGCTTTTGAAGTTGTTTTCCCATCTCTTCTTTCACACTTGAGCTCAGATCTAATGCTGAATCCAACACCCAATCCTCCTTACGAGAGAAAGCTGAGACTGGAGACGTGACTTGTTTAAGGTGACGGTGTCAAGTAAATGACTTAATGTAGAATTCTCTGACCCATGGCCAACCGTGGAGGACAGAGGAGAACTTCCCTGTGAGTTTCTGAGACCGTGGCTCTTGGCAGGAATAAAAGGCCTTACCTTTCTCCCGAGGAGAAGCTAGCAGTTCTGAACTGGTGACCTTAGGTTGAGCAGCCTAACACGGCTTCCACTAATTGCAGTAAAACCTGGGTAAGGTGAGAACCTTCCAAGCACAGGTGGGGTCCATTCAAACCAGTGAGAAGGCAGCCCTTACCTGTCCAAGGTGTTTGAAAGACCTTCCAGGGTCGAGAGAGTTCCCTGGCCTCTGGCTCTGGCTGCGGTTGCTGTGGCAAGTTACTGCCTCTGGCTTCTGAGCCATCCGTCGGGCTTTTCCGGGTGATGCCGGGAGTGAAACTTCCAGCTGCATTTCTGACGGGTCAGCACAGGAGGGCTTAAACAGACGCAGCTCGGGATCTCAGATGCGCCTGGAAAGAAACCGTGTCCAAGGAGCTCTTGGAGAGCCGAGGCTGGGAATGTCCTTGACTGCCACCTGAGAGTGGGGAAGGAGTGGTTGTCGGTCGAGCGTCACAGATTTGGGGAGAAGGTTCCTTTCTGCAACAATGGAGGAAATGTAACCAAGCCCCTCAGTGAGGGTAGGGCTGGGCAGTGAAGAGCAGGCCCAGGACTGGGGGGACCAAGTGGGGCCAGGCGAACTTCCTGGTGGCCAGGGCATCTGAACCAGGAAGACAGAGGCAGAAGCGATGCAGTCACTCCGCGGGCCGACAGACGCACAGGTGGGTCTTGGAAGAAGGACAATGGGCGTGCTCCGAGGGGCGGGGCTGACGAGGCTGCATCTCCAGGCGGGCGGACACGTGGTGGGAGCAGGACCTCCTGCTTGGTCAAGGGTCCGGGCAACTGGAAAGCCGAATGCGAGGTGGACCCACACGGGGGTCGCCTCGCTGGGTTCGGATGGAGGAACAATGCCGAGGATGCCACAGGCCTGGGCAGTGTTTCCATCGGTGGCAGATGGGGTGGCTAGAAGCCGGGACGGGCTGGACGTCACCTGACCACGGCCTCGCCTGATAGACAGAGCACGGCATCCGATCTAGAGGCAAGCCGCCCCCGAGACCACACGGAGGAGCAGACTCCAGCGGAAGCGTGCGCTTGCCGTGGCCAGTGGGCGCGAGCTCAGGCTTTGAGACAGACGAGTGAGCCCTCGGGCGGACGCAAGGGCAGGGAGGGGAGGGGCTCGAATCCGTAGAAAGCCCCAAACAGCCGACGGACCTCGGAGCTGTGCATGCGCAGGACAGACCGCAGGTCACCGAGCCCGGATGGAAGATCTCAACCGAGGCGTGCGCTGCTGCCCAGGAGAGACAGGGCAGTGGGCATCTCGCGGGCCTAAAACAGCTCTTAAGCGAAGCAGACTATGGATGCTCTCTGGAGCAGCGTGTCCTAACAGTAATGGCATCATGTGCACAACCCCGCGGAAAATCACAAGACACTCACAGAAAGGCAAAAAGGTGACTTCGGTGAGAAGGACAATACAATCTGATCTTGCTGTGGATGATGCAGGTGGGGGGAGGAGGAGGAGACAGGGGTCTGGCTGGCTCCCTTGCACAGAGTCCAGCTGTGACAGTCCTCCCAGGAAGTTCTAGTCTGCCTCGTGGCTGGGACTGCTGGTGCTGAAAACACACATCACACTATCTAGGCACATCATAACTTGCTGATGACAGACACTTATGGAGGTGCAAAACAAGCACAAAGCCTCAGACACCTCGCTATCCGATCAGCTTCTACTCATGACCACCCAACATAGGGTTTCCAAGATTGTGATGGATATGTGAAATACATATCTTATTTATTTATTTATACCTTTCTCCCGTTAAGCTGCTGGTAAGCTTGAAATGCTGACTTTGAGGTGAGCAGCCTGTATTGTCCGACTCACGGGTGCCACCAGGAATCTCTAAGAAACCTTAGCAGAGAAATACGCTACCTGATCACTTAGCAGCACAACTTACCCCCCACTGTGCCACCAGGGATCCCCAGGCTGTGGATGGAGAAATGAAGGTCAAGCAGCTTGTCCTACGATAGCACTTTGTAGCAGGAAGGCATAAAGTCAAGGAAAACCATTAACCACCACCAAGGGCACAGGGCTCTCCCCACCTGGCTTTGAATCTGACCTCAGCGTGTTCTTTGAGAAGAGTTCGTGCTTGTGTCAGCGTCGGCTTTGAGGGAAGCCTGGGTTCAAATCCAGCTGCACCAGCACAGCCCCTGATTATCTTAACGATAACATTGGAAGGAGTCCTGGTGGCTTAGCAGTCAGTCACGCGTTGGGCTGCTAACTGCAAGTCAGCAGTTCAAAACCACCAGCCACTCGGCAGGAGAAAGGCCAGGCTTTCTATTCCTGAAAAGAGTTGCAGTCTTGAAAACCCACAAGGACAGTTCTCTCTGGTCCTGTAAGGGTCCCTCTGGGTCTGAATCAACTCGATGGCAGTGGCTGTTATTGTTTTTTTTAAAACGACAGTGGAATTACAGGTGGCTCAGTCTGTTGAGTCATACAGATTACCTCAAGCAGAGTTTATGAATCACGCTCGTTTCTCACTTACGGACACATTAGGTCCAAGACCAGGCCAGTATGCCCAAATCGGCAAAAAGCAAACATAAAAGGTAGAAATGAAGGATGAGCACCACAAGAGGGAAGATGCTTCCTTTGTTACAGAACTGCTGAGAACCACGGCCCAGCCAAGGTGGACACGGAATCTCACCATCGTAGCCGGCATCACTCTGGCCCTGTACCTCGACATCCGCGCCTGCCAGGCACGTGTCATTGAAGAGTCTAATAGTATAGTCTATTTTTAAAAAATGATTACTGGTGCAATGAAGATGGACCAGCACGCTGAGCGCACTCCCAGCGCTGAATAACTGCAGGATTTTAGAGCGTCTCCTGGAACATCAGACTTAACTGCACATACATGTTGAATTATCCATACTTGACATCTTCTTGTACTATCTTCACAGATGTCTGTATTGGGATAATCCTGCTGAAAATGCACCAAACTGATGTTTGCTACGCTGGACAGCAGTGGACCAAAGCAATCCCAAGGCCCTGTAGCCTCTTCCTGGTTTGAAGCCCGCCCTTAAGAACAAATAGAAAGAGCTCTTCCCTGTCTCCAGTGTTGAATGTGTTCTCATCACCTACGCTAAACATTTGTTTAATAAAGTGCTTATGTTCTTTGTAAGTGTGAAAGATGACTGTAAGTGTGAAATGTCGGGCGACCAGCTAGTTAAAGAGTGGTAGACAGCATTGTCTGTGAGATAGAAGGAGGGCTTATGGAAGGCCAACCCGCACTGATGAGATTGACGTGTCCCAGATGTCGTCACGGACAAGCCCTTACCCTCAGGCCCTTACCCTTTCAGTGCCCACCTGGTCGGCTTACAGCTGTCAGCACCCACACCCTCTGACCAAGGAACCCCTCTGTGCCCCGAGTGGAGCCGGCTCAGAAGGCAGGTGAGACAACTGGAAGTATTGAAGTCATTATGCTTCTTGGGAGCAGCCCCCAGCCAAAGGCAGTGCCTGTCTCTCTCACCTCTGAGGAGACACCTCCTGCAGGAGTTCTGTGCTACTTTTCAGAGCCCCCAGGGGCTTGAGCTTTGGGCCTTCCCCTCTATGGAAACATTTTTCTCATCTGTAGAGTAGAAAATGTAAAGTTATCGCAAAGTACCTCTTGGTTATCAAGTACTTGATTATCTCCCCCCCCCTTCCAGAATTCTTCCCTTGGTCTCCTTTGGGAGGAGTTAAGATGACCGCTCAAGGACCTCCATTCACTCATTTGTTATTTATCCATTTCTTTATTTTTCATATGTTAAAAATGGATTTTTCACTGAAGTCTGCTTGAATTTTACTTCTCCTTTTTGAAAAAAAATATTATGAGCACTCCGACCCAAAGGGGTCAAGACCCACAGATTGAGAACTTCTGCTCTCACCTAACTATTGGTCTGAGTGTCTCTTTCTGCCCAGTGAGCACAGAGGCAACTCCAGCCCCAGTGGGAGAAGAGACAGGCCTGGATTGCGTCTGGTCAAGAGTGGGGCAGGGCAGTGGGCATCTGGAGACCCAGGTTCGAGTCCAGACCCAGGCCATTGTTTGGCTCTCTGGCCTTGCACGAGTGCTGCTCCCTGTGGACTTTCTGCTTTCTCAGCTGGGAGACAGCAATCATGGCCGAGGCAGACATACATGCAGCCAGAGGCTGGTCACAAAAGTGGCGATGCGGGCCTGTCGCCCTGTGACCTGGACACTTGAACACAGGACCTCTGGGAGGAAACACACGCTGGGCAGTGGTAGTTCTTGTGCTTCTTTTTTGTTTTGTCTTTGAGATGTCTTCATCGTTTGACATGAGTTTGCTCTGTTTTGTTTCCGTGTGCTGGAGTTGCCTGCATGTAGACGGAACCATGCCCTCTGCAAACAGCAAATTTCCTCTGAAAGAAAACACCCTCCTGTCTGTGGAATAGTGTGTGGGAAGGGCCTCCAGAGACGGGACACTGAGGAATCCCTGGATGTCCCAACCCCCAAATCCCTTCTCCCTTCCACAGCCTTTTGAGCATTTTCAGCCATGTAGGCATGTGACAGCTGGACAGTGAGTAAGGAAGACCGAAGAAGACTCTGTGCATTTGAGCTGCGGGGCTGGTAAAAAGCATGGGAAACACCATGGACTGCTAAAAGGACGCACACACGTCTGTCTTGGAAGAAGGTCAGCCGGAAGGCTCCCTTGGAGGTCAGGGTGGGGAGACTTCCTCTCACCGACTTGGGGTGTGTTATCAGGGGAGACCCGTTCTGGGAGAAGGGCATCGTGCTTGGTAAAGTGAAGGGGCAGCGCGAGAGATGCCTCTGGTGTCGGGATAATGGGCACCCTGGCTGCATCGATGGGCTTCAAACATAAGAACGATTGTGAGGGGCGGCGAAGGTCTGCGGTGGGCTGTGGGGGGTTTCGTCTGGTTGGGCGTGGGATCAGTTGGAGTCAGAGTGGTCCCAGCACCAACATGGTGTGCAGGCAAGGGTTGGGGTGGGTCGGGGGTGGGGGGAGGGCTGGAGGCCTCATGTGAACACACCACCAGGCTTACTCTCGTGGGTCCTCCTGCTGGCAGGTGGTGGAAGAGATAGATAAAAAACGAGCTTGTTGATGCGTCCGGTCATGGGGGTTGAGCACAAGGAAAGTAAAGCTGGTGAGAGGTCAGAGGGGAGCAGGGATGTTGCTTCCTTTCAGCACCTTCGATTGAAGGGGGTCCTTGAAACAGAGAATCAGACCCAGGCTCAGAGTGAGCCATGGAACCTCTGTGCGGCAAGAGAATCGACCTGGATCAATTCTAGCTATGGCATCGCTGCTCTTTATTCAGAGAAAGTCCAGCCCCCTTAGTGAGGCATTCCACGTGTCTGCGCTTGTGTCCAGATCATTCTCAGAGGGAGTCATATCAGCAGCCGTCCCCATCCAGACGAATGGATGTGTCTGCCTTGGAAGGACAGTCTGCATGTTCCTGAGCAGTAAGGATGGTGGTGAAACGTGGGGTCACCTGCGCTGGGCATGGCCCTGGGAGGGTTGGGCCCCTGGAGAAGGACATCACACGTGGTAAAGTGGAAGATCGTTGTGATAAGTCTGAACTGAGCTGATTGGACCCAACAGCAAGAACAACAGTGTGCTGTCCAGTGTGAAGTCTGTCGCCAAAGACAAGCTGTTCTTTGTCCCTCTGCCATATCCGCTGTGGGTCATACCAGAGGCCTGGGTGAGCCCCCTCAGAGAGGAAGAGATAAAGAGGAAAGAGTTGATCCCTATCAATCTATCAATCAATCATCCCCTCAGGTACTTAAGGGGAGACAGCAGCTAAAATGATGATGTTGGTAATTAGCATTAATAGCGTGTGATCTATCAGAAGAGCAAACTGCACCTTGCGAGACATACATAGAATGGAAGGGAGCATGGTGAGGCTTTGTCTCCAGTGCTTTGGTCATGTTGTCAGGAGCGACCAGTCCCTGGAGAAAGACATCCTGTTCTGCAGAGTAGAGGGGCGGTAGCGAGAGGAAGACCCTCAAGGAGATGGATGGACACAATGACTGCAGCCGGAGTCTCAAACACAGCTGAGACAGAGAGGAGGACACAGGACCACACAGTGCTTCGTTCCACTAGGCAACAGGGGCACTATGTTAGAATTGAGTTGATGGAGTCCAGGAACAAACACAGCACACATTCACTCCATCACCAACAGCATCGACGTCCCTGGAGTCACGGCATTCTATTGCGAGGGAATTGGCTTTGAGGTCTTCTCTTCACTGTGCTGGCTTTACCACACGCCCCCCAAAACCAAACACACGCTGTCAAGTCAATGACCACTCTTATCAACCCAAGAACCCTGGGTATAGCTGTCCCGTGAGTGTCTGAGTCTGTAACTCTCTACGGGAGTAGAAAGTCCCGTCTATGGATTTGAGTGGAAAGTGGCTAGAGGTTTTGAACTGCTGACCTCTTGGGTAGTAGCCCAACTAGGTCAGAGTGAGTTTGGCGGGGGCAAATGGCTTTCAGAGAAGCTGTACTCTCCAGGACCCCTGGGAAACTCACTGTACCCCAGAACATGATTCTGAGCTCTTGTTTCAACTAACATTTCCCAAAGCTTTGTGACAGTGGGGTCTTAGCTCCATTGGACATTTATAAAATTCCCTGGAAACATGGTTGATCTGTATCTGCTGTCTTACTTATGGAGAGCCTGGATTCAAGCCATAATGGGCAGCTGGAGTTTCGTTAGGGCCCAGTGTTTTCACCCAGGTATTTACAGTTCCTGAATCATGACAAGTCCTAGAAGTGCCACCCCCAGCCTAGCAAATATAAGTGGTAACTCTTTCTATGTATTTTAATCTAGATCTTTAACTGGATGCTGAGTCCTTGGGTGGAGCAAGGGAATAGCATGCCCTGTAGCAAACCGACAGGTTAAGGGTTAAGTACAGTCTTGGATAAAGGCCTGGTGATGTACTGAAAAAATTGGATATTGGAAACCTCATAGGTTCTATTCTGATACACAGTGTGTTCGTCTGGGTAGACTAGAGAAACAAATCCATAGACACTCCTATGTGAATAAGAAAGAAGTTTATCTACAAGAGGAAATGAACATTGAGAAATCTAGGGCAGCTCAGCCTAGATCAAGTCTCTAAGTCCGATAATATCCCATATGTCTGACAGCAATCAAGAAAGTCCTCTTCAGACTCATGAAACACATGCCATGATGCTGAATGCAGGAAGATCACAGGCCAGTGTGTGCAAAGTCAGTGGAGGCAGGAGCATTTCAGCGCTGGCAGGGGTCTCTCTGTGACGTCTCCAGCTTCAGAGGTCTGGTTGCACCCACGTGACTTCTCCTCACGGTTGTCTCACAGGAAGTCAGCCTTGTCAGTAGAGAGTCTCCAGGCGAGTGAGAGAGTGTCTCCTGCATCCAAGAAGGAAGTACCAGATTTCCCAGAATTTGCAGAGGAGAAGGCCATGCCCACACCAAGGTCTCATTGGCTATCTTCTGATTGACAGGCTAGACTCCAATCCTATACTCTTAATCCTCAAATTGACATTAGATTAGGTGACTGCCACACATAGGGAGTTGCCATGAGTCTGAGCTCATTCAATGGCAACTTTACTTTTTGTGTGAGTGTCTATGGAAAGGAAGCACACCTGACTTGACTTGGGGCTACCTTCTCCTTAAAACATACCTTCCCTCTGTCTTCATTGCCTGACCAAACCCTAACCACTACCTTACTCTGTGACAAGTAGTGTTGTATGACTTCCTCCTGGCAGCCCTCAGCAACAAAGTCTGGATCCCAGAAGACAAGGGGGTCCCTCGGTGGGAGTGACTTCATGGGAAATGGACTCTAGAATCTTCCCTAGGCCCACAGTGTTACTAGATTAAGACCTTGTCAGAGGCAGGACCTGTGTTTCTTCATCCCTATATCCTGTACATTGCTCAAAGCCTGACATAGGGTAGGTATGAAGTAAAACTTTGTTGAGTGAATGGATGAACGGGTGGAAGATGGAGTGGGTGATAGATAGATGGAAAGAATGGTGAATGGGTGAATGATGGATGGAAGGGTAGATGGATGAATGGATGATGGAAGGAAGGCAGAGGGGATAGGTGGATGAATGGATGATAGAAGGAAAAATGGATAGGTGGGTGGAAGGATGGGTATGTGGGTGAGTGGGTGGTAAGATGGATGCCAAGAAGGGTCTCCCTCTGACTTTTTTTGTGCATCATTAGTCCATTAACCAGTCTCTCACTTATTTCTTATGAACTCATGGGATAACAATTATATGGTTCAACTTGTTAAAGTAGCATCTTGGAACCCCTTTTTAAGTTTAATCCTGTTATTGGGAGCTCTTACAGATTTTATAACAATCCATAATTCAATTAGATCAAGCTTCATTGTACACTTGCTGCCACCGTCAGTTGCAAAACATTGTCTTTCTTTTTGGACTCTTTGATATCAGCTTCCCCCCAGAGCTCTTGTTACTATGTTATGTGTTATTATCTGGAGCTCCTTTTGAACATCACTCTGTGTTAGTCTAGGTAAACTAGAGAAACGAATTCATAAACATTCATATGTACACAAGAAAGAGTTTTATATACAAGAGCAACATTAAAGAAAACATCGCAACCCAGTCCAGTTCAAGCTCATAAGTCCAATATTAGCCCATATGTCCAATACCAATCCAAAAGTCCTCTTCAGACTCACAAGGCACATGCAATGACACCAGGACAATCACAGGCCAGTGGGTGCAGAGTCTTGTGTATCCTGTGGTGGCAGAAACATCTCAGCGCTGGCAGGGGCCTCTCTGTGGCTTCTCAAGCATCTCAGCACTTGACTGGAGTTTCTCCATGGCTTTTCTGGCTTCAGAGGTCTGGTTCCATCAGGGTAAGCCCAAGTGGCTTCTCCACGGGATGTCTCACAGGGAGTGTGAGACAAGCCTTGTGTCTTGTCTCCAAGGGACTGAGCAGTGAGTCTCTCATTTCCAAGGGGGGAATACAACCGTATTTCCCAGAATTTGCAGAGGAGAAGACCATGCCCACACAGCGGTCTTATTGGCTATCTCCAGATTGACGGGCTAGACTCCACCCCTCCACTCTTAATCCTCAAATTGACATTAGATTAGTGACTGCCCCACACTCCTCGTTGCTGTGGAGTACCACTCTGACGCATGGTAATCCTGTGTGCAGAGCAGGACTGCTCAGCAGAGCACTCAAGGCCCTGAGCTTCCAGAAACAGCTCCTCCGGCATCCCTGGGCAGGTTTGAACTGCTAACCTTTCAGCTAGTAAAGGAGCACTTCCCTGCTGTGCTGCGCAGGCCTTTTCACTTATCATAGACGCCTTACACTGCCCCTGCCGTGCGTTTGGGTTGACCAGCACACAACCCCTTCCCCAAGAGTTCATGCCTTCACGCTGCTTAATTTCCCTGATTTCCATGTGAGGGGTCCTTTCCCGCTCTGAATTCTGCAATCGTACAATGCTATAATTCCATCACTCCATGCCCCTGTTATTCTAAGATTCCGAGAGCTGGGGACATCTGCCTTTGTTTTGGATTCTCTGTTGGATGCGTTATCTAAATCGGGATCTTCTCAGTTCATTTATTTGTGAATGCGAATCAAGCGTCGACGGAGAGGTCATCCCTATGAAATTTGTAGATTCAGTTCAAGGTCAATTGAAGCTAACTGTATTAAACCAAGATCTTATCACTCCCCGTGAAATATGAGCCATTCTTTTTTAAAAGGGGGGATTAGGCCAAAATAGTTCACATAAAGGGGGCGGGGAGAAACCCCAAAAACCCTTCATTGCTGCCTATATTTATGTATATGCTCATTTGTGGTTTCTTCTCTTAATTATGAACAGGAGGGCCAGATCTAGGGTCAGGCCGAGGGTACGTGGCGTGTGGATGGGCAAAGACTGAGGAGGGCCCTCCTTTAGAACTCCAAGGAAGGAGAGAGATCCCCCAGCCAGTAGCCACTTGCCTGGGGCCACACAGGAAGGTGAGGCCAGGTCTCACGTCTGTCTCCGACTCCTGTCCCAGCTCCCTCCTCCTCCGACCTGAGCAGCAGGCCCTGAGCAGGGAGTCAGGGTAGGACCACCCCCGGTTCTCAGCTCCAGGTGCCCCATCGGATACTGAGAAGGGGACCTGGTGGCTGTCTCCAAGTGGAGGGAGGCAGTGTGCCCCGGCACAAAGACTCTGAACTTGGTACAGATTCCCTGCACAGTCCCCAGATGACTAACACGCCCACTTGGAAACAGAAGGTTGATGGTTCGAAGCTACTCAGAGATGCCGCTGAAGAAAGGCCTGGTGGTCTCCATCTAAAGAAATAGCCATTGACAGCTCAAGGAATGTCTTTCTACTTTCACATGCACGGGGTACCAGGAGAGATGGATGTGGGGACGGTTGGTTTCATTAATTTGGTTTTCCCTGGGCTTGACTCAGTCATTTCTCTTCCCCTGAGCCGGTACTTCTCAACCTGTGTGTGTGACCCCTTTAGAAGTCGAACGACCCTTTCCCAGGGGTCACCTGATTCACAACAGTAGCAAAATGACAGTGATGAAGTCGCCACGAAAATAATTTATGGCTGGGGGGGAGGGTGGTTGCCCCAACGTGATGAACTGTATTAAAAAGGGTGGCGGCATGAGGAAGGTTGAGAACCGCTGCCCTAAGCGCAGGTTTCGTCAGTGCTAAGTAAAGGATGCTGACGTCGGTGTATGAAAAAGACCAAACTCACTGCCATGGAGTTCATTCTGACTCACAGCACCTCCTGAGGACAGAGCAGACCTGCCCGCTTACCTGCGGGTAAGCAGAAAGCTTCATCTTTTTTCCCAAGGGGCAGCTGCTGGCTTCAAACCGCTGACCTTGTGGCTCATAGCTGACTTGTCCTCACTCTGACCCCAGGGCTCCTCACTGTCCACCTTCGTGATCTCTAAGCCGATTGACCCTGAGTCCTTGTTCATACGGATGGGGGCCGACCTTCAGTCTCGTTGGTTGTACAGCTAATGTGGCCGCACGTGGTACACAGTTCATCTGCTATGGTTCGGTGGTGCCGAGTGAGTTCTGAGTCATAGAAACCCCCACTGAACGGAACAAAACACTCCCCGGTCCTGCGTCTTCCTTACAACGGTTGCTCCGCCCCAGCCCATCGTCAGCGTCACTGTGTCGACCCATCACAACTTATCTAAGCGTAAGAGAAGTCCATTCGGGGACTACAGCCCCCACCCTCTCCAGTCCATCCCTGGACCCCACTCAATGTTCTAGATGGATGAGAGTCCGCGCGGCTGCTGTCTCCACTGGTTACTTGGCGAGCCCGGGACAAGGCGCGTGTGTGGGGTGTGCGTGTCACGGCCGTGTGTTTCTCGGCATGTATCATGATGACCAGTTATAGAACGACTCCAAGGACCTCAAACAGGAAGAAAGCAAAGGTCGTTAAAGAGAAAAGGAGAAAGGAAAGACTGAAATGGATGTCAGAAGACTGCCATTTTCTTTTGCAGACACCAGCAGATTCACCAGCTAGAGCTGTCACGTGGAGGCCGGCAGGTGGATTCGAACCCAGGTCCCATGTCAAGACCATGTTAGTATCTGTTAGTCTCCATGAGTGGGTTGTCCTCACTGGTAAAGGGCTCGGGTGGGGTAAGGTGACCAGACATCCCGCTTTTTAACAATTTAACAATGTCCCGCGGCATTTTAAAATTAAAATAAATATATTACAATACTATTTTTGCATACTATGAACATTTTTGTTACTCCACATAAGCCAAATTTTTAATCAAGAAGTCCTCCCTCCCCCCAGTCAAGGGTGTCCCACTCAAAATCTGGTCACTTGAGTGGGGGTCTATTCTAAGTTGGAATTTTAATATTCAAATCAAGTTTCCTGGGTATAGAAGTAATACATGCACTCACTGTAGAACATTTGTAAGATGCAGGCACAGATCAGAGAACACAGAAAAACGTGTAGCAATCACTTTGAACTTGACCATCTCAACAAAAGGAATGATATCCATTGGATGGGTTTTCCATTCGATCTTTTCTGTGTGTGTGTGTGCATTGCCCATGCACGCACACATGAATACACACTCATCTCACACAGTTGAAGTCATTAGAGGGGCACTGTTTTATGCCCCTTTCCGCCTTTCTCTTCACGTGCCACCCTAAGCATTTCTCTGGTTTCGCAGA
Organism: Nesogale talazaci; assembly: GCA_004026705.1. NCBI lineage: Eukaryota > Metazoa > Chordata > Mammalia > Afrosoricida > Tenrecidae > Nesogale > Nesogale talazaci. The sequence goes on from PVJH01014276.1 coordinate 45,041, forward strand.
CAGACTCTTCAGAAGTGTTCACTGATGCCTAACATTCTCCTTTTTGGATAGAGTGTCTTATCACATCAATCCTCCACCCTCTTGGGAGCTTCCCCCATGTCTTGATGCCATGACTTGGGTCGCGTTTCCTCACACACCAACATCTGCCACCGTGGGCCACTAGTGGTGGAACAACGAGGTCAAATCCATTAGGAGAATAAACTGTTTGATCGTTCCAGTTTCGGTGGAATTTGGGGGGGAAAGCAGAATGTGGGTTCTGAACTCCCAAAGTTGCCCTCCCCAGTGCGTCGTCAAGTCTTCATGCTTCTGTGGCTTCCGTTGATTCCACGAACTACACCTTGGACAGGGTCTCGTCGTTCTGTGTCAGCGACTCTGTGTGCAGCCGCATGGAACGACCTGGTGCAGGATCTGGCAATGCTTGGTGGCTACTTGGCTGATCACCAAAGAGTAGACGGGCTTTCCTTCTTCCAGCCTAGCCTGTTCTTTGTCGGGAAGCTCTCTGCTCCCCCGGGGGGACCCTGCGGCAATGGGAAGGACCAGCGACACAGCTTCCAGCATCACAGTGAACACACACATCACCACAGTAGGACAGACCCCAATCGTGACGGTCCCCCCCACTTGTTGAGTGTTCATGGGTGTCACCTCCTACCTAAGTCTGAGATCCAAATGACCACACTCTTTGACCAGATGACCTTCTGTCCTCCACCAGGTTTGAGCACCAAGAGCTTCCCCTGCAGTATGCCAGTTAACCAGACCAGAAACCCATGGCCTAGGGTCCATCGTGACCCATGATGAACCACACCCGGGAACCGGGGGGAACTGTACTCCACAGGGCTTTCTTGGCTGTAAACTATATGGCCTTGTTTAGTAAACCACTTTATAACTGTGGAGGCCCAGGGCAGTAGAGTGTGAAGCATATGAGCCTCCTGCTGCTTAGGGGCCATGGCCGCGGCACTGCCCCATGTGTGGAACATTGGATTTGGGGGGTGTGTGTGTCCATTGGATTCAGGAGTTGTTGGAGCGAGTTATCCAGGGAAACATCCAGTGACTCTGGTGTGTTAGTCTGGGTAGATTAGAGAAGCAAATTCATAAACACACATATGTCTATAAGGGAAAGGTTTATATATGGAGGAATGGAACATTGACAAAACATCCCAAACCCACTCCAGTCCAAATCCAAACGTCTGATGTTAGTTCACATGTCAGATACCAATCCATAAGTCCTCTTCAGACTCACAAAGCACATGCAACGATCCCAGGACAATCACAGGCCGGTGGGTGCAGAGTCTTGTATATCCAGTGGTGGTAGAAGCATCTCAGCGCTGGCAGGAGTCTGCATGTGGCTTTTCCGGCTTCAGAGGTCTGGCTCCATCAGGGTAGGCCCATCTTCTCTGGGATGGCTCACAGGCAATCAGCCTTGTGTCTTGTCAGCTGCAGTGTCTCCCAAGGACTGAGTCATAAGTCTCTCATCTCCAATCAGGAAATATTGGGAGATTTCCCAAAATTCTCAAAGAAAGCCATGCCTAGACAGAGGGCTCATTGGCTATCTCCAGATTGACAGGCTAGATTCCACGCCTACACTCTTAACCAAATCGACACCAGAGTACATGACTGCTGCACCTGGTCTGTGTACAAGAAAAAACTTTACATCCCGAAGCATCCCAGCCTGTCCATCTCAAGTCCCCAAGTCCAGGCTGAGCCAGGACCTCTTCAGACTCATGTACATAGCTACAGGTCAATGATGCCAAAAGGTGAAACAGGAAGCAGGGAGGTCATGGGTCAATGAGTACAGAGTCACGTGGATCCAAGATTGGTGAAAGCATGGTGGGAGGCCACCAGTTCTTAGGGAAGGACAGTCCACAGGGGGGTGAACTTGGGCCCAGACACAGAATCCTGGTGACCAGTCATCAAGGAGGAAGACGGAGTGACAGAAACAGCGATCATCTATTCATCTTGCCCTTCTACAAAAGGCCACACCCTCAAGCCGGTGTTCTGGAGCTATCACTTGATTGACAGGTTGGACTCCTTGGCCAGTAGCAAGCGTCAAGTCGACATCATTCCTACCCATGCCAGACTCAGACCCAACTCCATTGGCTCATACTTACCAAGGGACCTTGTGGGCACAATTACACACACACACACACACACACACAATTTTATATATATAATTTAACATAAGCCTTGTGAGGAGTCCATGGGACAGTATAGATGCACTTTGGGCACAGTGCAGTTCTGTTTCAGACCACTGCGATGAATGGAATGTCGCCACCACGCAAATTACACGAGGGCACGGGAAAGTGATGGCAGTGCCACACAGTGGTCTATTCCGTGTGCAGTATAGGACAGTGCGCAGGTTTGACATATCTTGACCTATAGTAAGGCTTACCACCAAGGACATCAGGGAGCACCCGGGGAGCTCAGGCTGCTGGGAAAGTGGTGCCAGTGGCTGGCTCACAGCAATACAAGGGGGCCTGCCTGCCCCAGAGAAGGACGCCGGCACTCAGGGAAGTCAAGTGCCTACCCCAAGGCCACTCAGCCAAGGGGAATGGAGATGGAATTTAACCTGAGGTCCGCTGCTTCCTGTCTACTTTAGAGCCCCCTTGGGAGCCTCCGACAGCCAGGCAGTCCATGGGTCACACGCTGACCTCTGGCAGGTTGGGACCCCTCTAGGCTGCACTCCTGTCCCAGAGCATCTCAGGGCACCACCTCCCTGGACCGTCCACTCGTCTCCCTGCCCACCAGGTAGATGCAGGGCATCAACTCGGCGCCTGAGGACCGGCCCTGGCACCCAGCATCTCCGGGCTGCGCTGCTGCGATTGGAAGCCCACACCTCCTTCTCTCACATATAGCCATTTCCTCCCACTCCTCCTGCAAACGACAAAACCAGAAACCAATCTGTAAACAGGCCTGGCGGCCCCTCCCAAGCCCCGGGCTCCTGGAGCCAATCTTGAATCTTAATTAAGCCGGTGGAGAAACGTTTGCTGCTGGCAGCAGGGCCTGGGAGAAATAGTTTCCATCACGAAGGACCTGGAATTGGGCTTGGCCGGCAGCGGGCCCTTGCGCACTGCGTTCGGCACCTACGAGGCGGAGTGGTGCAGGCGAGGGGTCTCGGTGAACCCCGGAGAGCTCGGGGAGGGGGCAGACTGAATTCTAGGAAAGCCAGACAAGGACATTCTGCGTCGGTGGCACCCTGGTCCCAGGAGCGGCCCTTGAGGTTGGAGCTATCTAGCCTGTGGCTCGGGGCCTAATTCAAGTCTCAGGAGAAGGGACACGGGGGGCGAGGTGAAAACACAGGGCTCCCAGCACCCTCTGCGGGACCCCTATGTTCGCTGGACATAGGCCAAAGCAGCCCAGAGATGGGATTACCAGTCTGGGTCGTGCTGCCAGCGTGGGCGACCCCAGCAGGTCCCCGTGGCCCCAGGAAGGACAGCCATTCTGTGGTCAAGGAGATGGCAGGGGAGACTGTTGGTGAGGGTTGGCCCAGCCTGGCTGCTTCCTCAGCACAGGCTCCGCTTCCTCTTCTGTGTTTACCTAACCTCCCTGCTCCTCTAAAGGATCCCTGGAAGACCTCGGAGGTTCAGACCCCACAGGCCCCTCCTCTGGAAAAAGGTGAGGCTACCTGCTTGTTGTGCTACCTCTATCTGACTGCAAAGCCCTCCGTTGACCCTCTCCCTTCCTGCCTCCCTCCCCCCACCCCCGAACAAAGTCACCAGCACCTTCCAGCCCTTGGTGAATGCAGCCTGCCTTCCACCCTGAGCCATCCCCCTCCTCTGTGCGACTCCACCAAGATGTGTGGACGAAGTGAAGAGGGCATCCCACAACTGTTGGCCATTGTCCCTCATGCGGCCTGGTTGCTACCAGGGTCTCTGCAGGGGGTGACCCAGGACTGGCCACATTCCCGGGGCCCTGGGACCCAGACCCTCTAAAGCCCCACCCGAAAGTCTTTTCAGAGTGACCGACTAGGCGGCCTTGGATAAGGATATGGTCACTAAGTGAGGAGTGGTATTCTGTGGGAACAAGTTGGGCTGTTGATAGTAAGGCCCGCAGTTCAAAACCACCAGGCAGCTCCTGGGAGAAAGACGAGGCTTGTGGCTCCTGTAAAAAGTGACGGTCTCAGAAAGTTCTACCCTGTCCAGTGAGTCAGCGAGGGCTCGGTGGCAGTGAGCTCTGCTCCAACGGCTTGTCACTGAGACTGTCACCGGTACTTACTTGACTCCCATTTCCACTTGCTTCTTTTGCCATGGAACACCTGCATGTAGCTGGGCAAATTCACACTTAGAAACAAAGACATCTCTCATTTCTTTTTTTTTTTTCTTCTCTCATTTCTTCCTGCCTTTTTTCCTTCCCCTCCACATAGGGTGGCCTGGGTCCAATTCTGCTCAGTAAGATGCAAGGGAACGGTCTAGAGGAGACTTCTGGGGAGCGGTCTTTTGAAAGAGCACCCATTCGGGGGTCCTCTGCTAGGAGAGAATATGTCACAGTGGGCTCCCTGACAGCCTTTTCTTTGCCCACGAGGTGATCGTGGGGATGGGATGGAAGCCCACTATCCCCTCGGGCAGGGCTCTGGCTCTGATCTCCCAGCAACTTCCCTTCACTCTTCACCAGCAAGTCTGACACTGACGGACTAAGAGTGAGGGGTTCCCCTTGCCATTGTAATTCTTTATCTTCCTCCCAGCGCTCCGAGGACAGCGGGGCACACCCTGCCCCATCCAAGAAGCCAAGACCCAGAGTGATCAGATCACACAGTCATCAGCTCCAAGCATGGTCCTTTCCTCATCTGTCCCTTCATGTTGTTAGACTGGAGGCCTCCCGCAGGGGCCTGTTGTATGTCATCAGGTTTCACATCAGGAAAGGCTGGGAAGACGTTCACGGGACTCCCTGGTCTCCCAACAGAATTGTCCTTGTCATGGAGAAGCCAGAGCTGGCTGCCCCCCAGCTACCCTCCGGGTCAAGACCTCAGTCCCAAGAACATCTCTGGGCAGGTCTTGTCGTTGTCAGCTCTGACTCACAGTGGCCCAAAGCACGGTGCACCACAGAATGGAACACTTCCAGGTCTTGCACCACCTCCCAGTGGTTCTTGTGTTTGAGTCTATCGTGGCTGCTCCTGTGTGCCAGTCACCTAATCTGGTGTCACTCTGAGGATTAAAAATGTAGGGGTGGAGTCTAGCCTGACAATCTGGAGATAGCCAATGAGACCTCTGTGTAGGCCTGGTTTTTCTCCTGAGAATTCTGGGAAATCTGGCTGTATTTCTTCCTTGGGGGTGAGAGACTCAAGATTCAGTCCCTTGGAGATGCGCTACTGACAAGACACAAGGCTGACTCCCTGTGAGACATCCAGTGGAGAAGCCACATGGGCTTACTCTGATGGAACCAGACCTCTGAAGCTTGAAAAGCCACGCAGAGACTCCTGCCACTGCTGAGATGCTTCTACCACCACTGGATGCACTAGACTCTGCACCCACTGGCATGTGATTGTCCTGGTGTCCTTGTATGTGCTTCGTGAGTCTGAAGGGGGCTTTATAGATTGGTATCAGACATGTGGGATAATATTGGACTTATGACCTTGAACTGGAATGGGCTGGGATGTTCCTCAATGTTCAATTACTCTTGTATATAACCCTCTTTCTTACACACATGTGAGTGTCTATGGACTTGTTTCTTGAGTCTGTCCAGACTCACACACACTGTGTCAACCAATCTTGTCAAAAGTCTTGCTCTTTTGGGCTGTCCCTCTATTCCACCAGGCTCACACACACACTCACTCACTCACTCACTCTCTGACACGGTGACCCCTCTCTACTCTTGTTGCTATCTGCCAGTAAGTTGGTTCTGACCAAAGTGGCCCTGTGCACAGCAGAAGGAAACCCTACCTGATCCCGCTCCATCCTCCCCACGGTTCCTGTGTCTGACCATGGTTGCAGCCACAGAGTCCATCCTTCTGCTTAAGGGCCTTCCTCTTCATGGCTACCTCTCTACCAAGAATGATGCCCTTCTCCAGACACTGGTTTCTCTTGACAACACGCCCAAAATACGTGAGATGAAGTCTCACCATCCTGCCACACTTCTTCTGAGACAGGTGTGTTTGTTCTTTGGGCAGTCCCTGGTACTGTATTCTTTGCCAGTTCCAGAAATCAAATGCACTGACTTCTCGTTGGCCTTCCTTATTCGATGTCCAACTTTCACACATGTAGGAGGCACTTGCAAAAAGCATGGTTTGGGTCAAGTTTATCTTAGTCCTCAAAGTGACCTCCCTGCCTTTCAAAACTCTAAAGAGGTCTTGTGCGGCAGATGAACCTAATGTGTCCTTTGATCTCTTGACGGACATTTAAATGAGCACTGGTTGTAGATTCAAGCAAGGCAAAATCCCTGAAAGCTTCAATCTTTTCTCTGTTTGTCATGATGTTACCTATTTGTCCGGCTGTGTGGATTTGGGCTTTCTTGACACATTGTTTTAAATACATTTCCATGGGCCGACTCAATAACACGGTAAACAGAAGGGCTTTATGCCCCAGGCAGATGTTTGGTAAGATTCTCCATCATGAAATAACAAAGACACCATTCAGGTGTACCAGAGGCAGATAGAAAACAGAGATTTGGGGCTAGAACTTAATTCTAGCTCCAAATTAAGAACAATGGATCCTTATGACTTGGCCCTTCCAACACTTGTCCCCATGAAGGAAATACGGAAGAAACAGATGAGATCGGGCACGTTCAGGGTGGTATGGCCATAGACAGAAGAAACAGATGCTATAAAAAAAGTGTGGTGGAGAAATTGGATGGTGCCTGCCTGTCATAAAAAAATAGAGACTGGGGTCTTAAAAGTTTGCTTCCAAACAAGCAGCCATCTAGCTGCTTGAGATGTCAACTAAGCCCAGATGGAAGAAGCACACCAAGAAGCACTCCTGTTGTTCAAGGAGTGTAAAATATATAATCCAAGTCTGAAGAAGGGAATTGTATCAGTGAAATTGTGACTTGCAGAATGCTATGTTAGTGGTAGCCCAAAATACATTAGTAGGATCTGTATATGGAATAAGTCTCCAATGATTCCCCTGACCATAAGTGAGGGATGGGCATAGCCTAGTTATCAGAGAGAGAGAGAGAGAGAGAAAGAGAGAGACAGAGAATTGGAGAGATGATGATAGAAGATTAAAATGATTCATCTGGCTTGAATGGTTGAAACCTTGTCATTTGATCTCTCTTTAGATACACATTGAGCTTGATCTTTTTAAAAAAAATTAAATCATTTTATTGGGAGCTTTTACAGCTCTGATAGCATCCCACATATCAATTGTATCAAGCATATTTGTACATAGGTCACCATTATCATTTTCTAAACATTTGCTTTCTATTTGAGCCCTTGGCATCAGCTCCTCTTTATTCCTTCCCTCCTTGTGGCCCCTTGATAAATTATAAATTGTTGTTCTTTTCATATCTTATGTTTCTGTTATTTGCCCCCCTCAGGAACGGGGATTGGTGGTGTACATCGATTATTGGCCTCGGTTCCCCCTTCTTCACTTCCCTTCCCCCCTAACCTCCTGGCTTTGTTGTTCTCACAGCAATGAGATTCATCTGACCTGGATTCATCTGACCTGAGGAATTCATCTGACCTGGATTCCATGTGTCACGTATCTGAACCAGTGTACATGCTCTGGACTAGCCAAAACTGAGAGGCAGGGCTGGGGTCATGATAGTCGGGGGGCGGGGGGTGAGGAAGCCTCAAAGGACAAGTGGAATATCGTGTGTTTCATTGTTGCTATTCTGCACCCTGGTTGACGCATCCCTTCCTTGCAGCTTTTCAGGTGGCCTCATCAGCATACAGATTAAATAAGGATGTTCTTCAGTATAAACCTAAAACTGGTCTCAAAACAAATAAGTCTGTTAAAATGTTGTGCTAGTTACACCATTTCATGGCAACTTGATAAATCAGAATGAAGTGGTGGCGTCTAGCCTGTCAATCAGGTCACAGCCTGGTGATCCCTCCCTGTGGGTGTGGCCTTCTCAAGTTCAAGCTACGCTGGAAACATTAGCCTGAAAAACAAAGCTTCAGAAGTTTGTGGACTATCAAGTGAAGTGTCCCAACAGGCTGATGAAGCACTGCACAGACCACTCGTCTATGACAGAAGATTTGAAAGACAGCTACTTGGCCAGTTGACTGGAAAAGATTCATATTTATGCCCATTCCAAAGAAAGGTGACCCAACAGAAGGGACAAATTACAGAACAATATTTGATATCACATGCTATGTGTAATTTTGCTGAAGGTCATGGTTGCTACAGTACATTGACAGGCCAGGTCTAATAAAGGATGTGGAGCAAGGGATATACAGTATATCATTGCTGATATAAGATGGATCTTGGCTGAAAGTAGAATAGGCCAGAAAGATGTGTACTTGTGTTTCATTGACTGTGCCAAGGCGTTCAGCTATGTGAATCATAACCAACTATGGATATAGCCTTGAAAACAATGGGAATTCCAGAATGCTTCATTGTGCTCATGCGTAACCTGTACATGGGTCATGAGGCAGTTGTGTAAACAGAACAAGGATACTATCGCGTGGTTCCAAAATCAGGAAAAGTGCATCAGAGTTATATTCTCTTACTATACATACAAATTCAATCTCTATGCTGAGCAAATCATCAGAGACTTGGAAATATATGTATAAGAATGTGGTATCAGGATTGGAGGAAGATTCCTTAACAACCTGGGCGATACAGGTGACAAAATCTGGCCTGCTCTAAGTGAAGAGGACTGGAAGCATTTGCTAAGGAAGATCAAGGAGTGCAAGCTGCAGTATCGATTACTGTACTCGGTAAATGTAAAGAAGACCCCAGTCCTCACAACGGTATCAATAGATAACATCATGAAATATGGAGAAAAGATCGGTGTTGCCAGGGATTTCGTCTCGATTGGGTCCACAATCAATGTTCATGGAAGTGATTAAACAATGCATTGCATTAGGTAAATTTGCTGCAGGAGAGTTCTTTAGAGTATTGAAATGCAAGGATGTTACATGGAGGACGAAGATTCACCCGACCCAAGCCAGGATATTTTCAATCACCTTGTATGCATGTGAAAGTTGAACAACGAATAAGGAAAGAATCCATGCATTTGCGTTCCGGGGCTCAACCGAGTAGTAGGGTAGAGAAGAGAAGGCGTCCCCGGACCTGGTGGATCAGCACAGTGTCTGCCGCAGTGGGTTCAAACATCAGGACGATTGTGAGGACCCAGGGCTGCGTGATGCTTCTGTTGGGTGTACGTGAAGGGACTCTCCGTGGGAACTACTCAATGACACCTAACAGGGACAATGTCCTGCCATTGCTAACACTACTTCATAAAACACTAAGTCGGCAATATTAAAAAATGAGGGTTTTTTTTTTTTTTTTTGCAGTCCTAGAGACCCTAAGGAACAGTTCAACTCTGTCCTATCGAGTTGACACGAGCCAGGAACCGAGCTGGCAGCGACGGCGTTGGATTCTTGGGAAATTAGATGACAGCCTGAAGTATAAAAAATGAAACGAACATCCACGCGTCCGTGCTGATATAAATAAATGATTGAGTACGTCGATGAGTGGGGGAGAGAAGATTCATCTTCTTCACAGAAGAATTTACTGATGATAAGAAGGCAATAAATTCAGTCCGCCCTGGGGAGAGAGAGATTAAGTTACCTGCGGGAGAAGACAGAACTCAATCCCCATTTCCTTGAGTGTTGGCTGGATTTCCCGCCTCGCTTTCGAAGAAGAAACCATGAAAAGGGGAAAGAAAAATCATTTTCACAAGGGAGGTTTCTGGCGATGAAGATCTTAAGCCAGCCTTCAAGGGGTATGGTTTTCTTTGCCTATAACGTCCCCCTATGGGAAGTGAGGCTCTACCACCGAATCTCTGCCTCTATTCAGCTGGCTTTGCCATGGTTCTTTGGTGACGTTGCATCCGTTCTGACCCACAGCAACCCTTTCACACCAGGAGGAAGCACTGCCCACTTCTGTGTCCTCCCTACAATTGCTCCTATACTCCATGATGGCAGCCACTGTGTCTATCCATCTCGTTTACACTGCCCTGGACTTTAATAAGCATGATATCCTTCTCCAGGGACGGGTCTCTCCTGACAACATCTTCAAAGTATGGGAGACGAAGTCTTGCCATTCTGGCCTCTACGAGAGCCTGGCATGCCAGGTAGTGGTTCCCACATGGGGCTGCTAGCCACAAGGTCGGTCACTGAAACCACCAGTTACTCTGCAAGAGGCAGCGGAGGCTTTCTATTCCAGCAGAGAGTGACGGTCTCTGAAACCTACCGGGGCAGTTGTACCCTGTCCGAAAGGGTCGATATGAGTCAGAATTGACTCGGGGACAGGGAGCAACTAGTATGAGCCCCAACAGAAACCAGGGGTCTGAGTGGTGAGTCTGATGTGTGCTAGAAATCCATCACTCGTCTGCCAGTTGATTGTAGTGCTGGGGCTTTCTGTTGCTCTGGTGCTGGAAGCTATGCCTCTAGTGCTTCGAACGCCACAGAGTGTAAGTTTCAGCTTCCAGCCTGGGACGAGGAAGAAAGACACGGGGTTCTGCTGTCTTCTGTTGCAATTCCGGTTTCTATGATTCCAAGTTGTCATAATGGCATCCAGCAGCATGTTGGCAGTGCTTTGCCGGGGTGAAGCATGTGATGGGTCCACGGTGGACAGCTTGGGTGGTGATGTGGTGCAGATCCTTCTTCTACGAACCCAGGCCCAGGGTCCCTTTGTCCGTTGTGATGTTTGCCCTAAATTGGGGACTGCAAATCAACCCTCAGACTGATTGCTTTCCAGAGACTGTCAGGAAGGTTGACTGCATCCTGCAAGGGACACACCTTGGCTGCTGCCAAAGCCCCACACAGAGCAGAGGGCTTGCTAACCCATGTGCATGTCCTTGGCTCCACTCAGACCAAAACTTGCTTTCACACGCACAGGCTCCTTGGAAACCCGGTGGTAAACAGGAGGCCCTGATTTAACTGAGGCTCCCGAGATTGGCCTCAGGGTGTCTGTCATGAAGTCCTCAAGGTGATTGTTGGCCTCGGTTGTTTGTAGATCCAGCTTGAGTGATCCGCCCCTGAGGTCCATGGTGTTCCTTTTGCCCCAGTTGTTTCTCTGGACAAGATGGACGGACCTCTCCTGGGTCTGGTGGGAACCTCCAGTGGTTTGATACTTTCCATCTGGTGCTGGGCTGCAGCCTGCCCATGACGGGCAGCAACCTGTGTTAGGTGGTGCTCTCTGGAGAAGAAAAGCCGGTGGCACTCGTGTGCGTTGTCTTGGGAAAGAAATCTCCACCCAGAAATGGCTCACACGCTTGTAAAAATGGGCAAGTCCAGTCTGGTTCAAGTTAGCATTCTCCTGACTCGTGGAAGCAGGCGAACGAGAAGCAGGAGGAGAAGCAGAGGCAGCAGGGGGCATATGCTGGTGGCGGCAGAGGTCACGTGACTCCAACGTGGGCTGAATGGATGCACCATCGGTTGCCCTGATGGGCAACCCAGGATGGGGGACACAACCGAAGATGGGGGAAGCAGATGGGAGATTCAGCGCCAGCAGAAGATGAAGGACACAGAAAGGGATTCGGCTTCTCTCCTTTATACACCAAGCTGCACCCAAGGAGATGTCACCAGGCTGTGACTGGCTGAGAGGTTGGACTCCTCGCTACCTCTCCCCAGGAGAGTCTAATTGACATCATCCCCAACCATCGCAACCTTGCGGGGACTTATCAGTAGAGGAGGCAAATGGGGCGAGGGATAGCCTGCCATGCAAAGGAAGCTTGGGCGGTGAGCCTGATGTGTGCTAGAAACCCACCACTTGTCTGGCTTGATTCTACTGCTGTGACTGCTCCGAAGCTACGAAGCACTGATTGTGCTGCCATGAAGCTCGAAGCAGCCTCTAGTGTCACAAACACCACCGTGTTTGGTGAGTTTAAGGCCCTGCTGGCAGGAGCCGGGCTTCACAGTTGACCAGGAGTGGTGCATCTGAGCAGCCAGCCCCATGGAACTTGGTCAGGGAAGAGGGAGACACAAGGAGCACAACAAAGAAGCGGGGTGTGGAGAGGGGTGTGGAGAGGGGGAGGCAGGGAAGGAAAGATTTGAATGAGCTGTAGCACACTTAAAGGCTGTAAGACCGAAGACAATGTCAAGCTTGAAAGGCACCCAGGGACAGAGCCAACGGCCGCAGGCGGCTGATCGCAAGCTGTAGCCTGCTGACTCTGATCCCACCTTGCTCCTCAATAATCCCCTGTGACAGTTAGATTTTATGTCAACCTGCTTTTTGCTGGGGGCGGAGTCCAATCCGTCAATCAGGTCACAGCCGGATGATGCCTCCTGGGAGGCGTGGCCTTGTTAAAAGGCAGCCCCTGGGAACCACTCACTCCTTTCTTGTCCTTCATCCCCATCCATTCTGAGATCCTCCGTGACAC